>JAFIRS010007130.1:0-28031 GCA_018342105.1 Gonioctena quinquepunctata | reverse complement strand
AAACCCCCTATAAAAAGTTCATCAATGTAGGAAAAAAAGGAAAACAAATATGATGAACAGTTGGTGGCAAGCAAATATCAGAGCAGTACAAGACGCTATTATTAAATTTTTTATTTCATTTCCGCAGGTGGAGGGAATCCATCGAACAACACCTTAGGGTAGTGTGGGACGCAGGTTTACCTACTAAAACCCCCACACTGTGGGTCATCGGCTGTGGCCTGACGACAGTTGAGCCCCTTCCCCATTTTCTTACCTGTTACGATTTTTTTTGCTACATAGTATAGATAGATAGATAGATAAGTTTATTGTTTAAAAAAAAAAAATTTTTTTATTAAAAAAGCCGGCTAGTAAGCGAGCGAATTCCACATGGATCCTAAGTAAAAGAAGAGTTGTACAAATTTCTACGTTGTGTGTAGCCAATTTACACAGTCATTCATTCATAATGAACGAACGTAGCTTCATTATTTTCTCAGGGTTTTTCGCTGGGTTTTTTAACAGAAACATGTTTTGTGTATTGAGTAAGTACTAGACCATCAATTTTCCCCGATTTGTTTGTAGGTTGGAATAAAGATGTAGGGAAAAAAATGATCGGATAAATATTGATCGTCTAACTCTGAAAAGTTGATAATGTCAAGTTTTTTGAATCACAATAACACAGATCAATTAATTTTTCCCCTGAGGCACTGCAGGGGGTAACATTTCCGGTCTATCACTTGAAATATGACCATTCGTAACAAAAAAATTATATTCCGCCAGAAGTCCAATAGGCAGTGGCCTCTAAAGTTAGATACTCTATACTTGCTGACCATGTTGAAAAAACAGTATTTTCTAAAATTTGTTAGGAATATGACCAACTCGCCAACATGGCAATTAAAATCATAAGTAAAAATTATTGACACTATATGTACCAAAATGAGTTTAGTGAAAATACGAAAAAGTTCGAGCTTTTGTCCAATGTCACAGGATGGCTCAAAATATAAAAATTACAATAAATTTCCAGGAACCTTTTTAAAAAAAGAATGAGCCACCAGGAGATGACTCGAGAAGCCCACTAAAAAATATTTTCTGTATATGATTGTATTCCACCTAGGCGTCCTCTCGACCTCTCCTGGTTGCTGGAGGGGAACGATATTGAACTCAGAGCACAAACCTGAAGGTACCTCTACCGCACTAGTCATCCAGGTTTCACAGATGCAAAAATGTCAAAATGAAAGAATTATCCTGCAGAAAGTTGTAAATGTTTTGTATCCTTGCATGTTCCAGAATATTAGGTTTGCCCCAGCCCCCCTCTCGGTTTTTGAATGTTGTGGGGAGTATCTTTTTGGCCCCTCCTCTAAGCGCTCTGCTAACTTTCGGTGGATTTTTCGGGGGATATTTCTTCATCGCGTCCTTCGGTTCCCTTGGGTAATCTGAGACAGTAAATTTTTGGGTGTTATTCACATATCTAATCCCAAAAATTTGGGGAATCCACTGGCTTTTTGGTCATTGAGATCATCTTTGAGGCCTAGTTGTTTCATTTGTCTTGGTATTTTATCCTCTTGATTCTGATACGGGATACTTGCTTCTGAGAATTTTGACGTGTTTCTTAGCACAGTAACCACCTCCTTGCCACTGAGAGCTCCACTTTGGCCGGGGGTTATGGTCAGTTTTAGGCCTTTTCCAAAGAGTAATATGATTGATGTTTCAGTGGGCAAGATTAGCTTTTATGGTTTTTCCACCTCGTCCCTGGAACATTTTATTCCAGACCAAATACAATTGTTTTTTTCAGCTCAAAAACGATTCTCATTTTATTGTATGTCTCCCCCCAAAGGGTTTGGGCTCTTGATTTTTCTTTCAAGATTCTTTCTTTTGACTTAACGTGTCAGTTTCATCTCTCAAGACTTTCCCGGCCAGACACGATTCAATTTTTTCATTTTGGGCTAGCAAAGATTTCGAATTTCGGTCATGCTTTTTTGAAAGCATTAAGCTGTGGAGAATATTTTTTGTGAAGCACCTTGGGTTTGTTTCCGTCTTTGACTCCCGTTCCGAAAATACAAATGGGTTTCCCGGTCATACCTCAGCCGGGCCGACGATGATACACCTTCGCTTTGGCGAAGAAAAATAAAGAAACACAGGCCGCAAAAAAAGTAAATATGCTTTTGTCACTAGGGATTGAAAATCCCATGGGAAATTTAGGGAAAATTATTTAACTTTTTGTTGAAACGTAACTGCATGAATAGTTGGCGGATGGAAATTAACGTTTTTCCAACGTAGGTTTTGATGCAAAATTTGGTTTAAAAGGATGGCATCTACCACAAAAGCGTTTCTACCCCCAAAAATCACAATCGCGTGCTACCGGTTTCCTTCAGAGCCGAACTCCCCCATAGTATCCATGGTTCGCGATTAAGTTTTCCCTTCGAGTTTTCTCCTAGCGACTGCATGTACTGCCGTGGCTACCCTGCGATGCTGGAGGTTTATATGGAAGCTTCCTCTCGTTTGTTTAGCACTTCGAAGAGTCCTCTGTCCTCTTCTGATCTCGGAGAACGCTCGGAATCAGGACCTCTCCAGTGTCCAAAAGAAATCGAAAGGCCAAGGTTGTCCCTTTTCCCTCTTCGGTGTTTCATCTTGTGGTCATCTGTACCCCGAGGAGTAAGGGAAAGGGTTTGTCCGGCCCTGTGGTGATTTTGCTCTGTTTTCGAGGCTCCCTTGCAACACCGTTTTTTTTGTGGTCTTGGTATCATACATGTGTCGTCACGGTGCCACAGCTTGTTTGCTATGTTGCCAGAGCCCCATTAGTCAAGTCTGGCCCCTCGGCCAAAGCGAATGCCCGGAAGCTGCTCCATTCACTCCATACCACGTGAACCACGATACCACCATCTGAAATTATAAAGTATGTTGAGGATGAACAAAGAGGTCTATAAAATCATTCGTGGAAGTGCTTTCTTATAAGGCAATTAGCAAAAATTACGATCCAGAAAGGCATATATATTCGAAGAAGATGATTTGCAGGAGTTTTCAGCGGATGCACCGGACATAACCCATTTTATTCTTGAAGGTGGTAGCCATTTGCGGTATCTTTGGCTCTTGTAGAAGATGTGATTTTTACGATTTACGCTAACAAGACCCCCAAGAAGAAGGGAAGCGTATTATTATTCGACCTTTTTAAATCAGTGAAGGCCGCGTTCTACTGTTGCCGACATGATTCAAATGTTATGTGCTTTTTGGTGAAGCGGTATTCATCATTGCCCTCTCAAAATTTAAGGACAGACCGAGTTTCATAAAGTTATATGAGGAAAGTGCACCAATCAAGGAATTGGGGATCCGAAAATACCGGACATGCGTTTTGACGCCCTATATTATGGCGAATGATGGTATGACAGTGAACAAATTCAAGGGAAAAAAGGATGACACGTCCTTGGGACAATAACGTTGTAGAGGTATAAGCAAAAAGGAATGTTTCAAACATTTGGGGTCTATTAATAAAAGTTCAACCTCAATGACTTGTTAAGTTATAATTTGAACAGCATTTGTTTGATATCAAAACCTCAAATTAATATTTCAAACAATACCAACTGTACTTTTCACATTTATTCAAAAATTAGGATTGTTGAATATTTGAGGGGAAGTTTCGAATAATTTTTATTAATTGATATGTTATTTGACGTTACGATGTTCCGGTAGATCAATAATCAAAATGTTGACATTCAGACCTCACATACCTCGGGTTGTTGATGTGGCCATAGTTACTTTAATACACGCCTTTTCTGAAGTTGGATTCCATGGTGAAGGTACTGTAAATAAGCAAAAGGGTCCATTAAAAAATATTCAACTCGGTTATTCTACAGGTGAGACATTTTCAAATTCATTTCTACATCAAACTACCCCTAGTACCCGATTTCGTCCGCGTTGTTTAACTTATGTCCGTGGTTTGCCGTTTCCCGTTATCCAGTTATTCTTTCATTCCGTAATTTTATGTCATTATCCCGTCAAACCGTGGTTAGTTTTCGTATCCCATCATTCCATTATCCGTTTTCCGTTATCCCGTTTTCTCGTTACCCCTTCATCCCGTTATCTCATTTAACTCTTTCCAGGTACCTCTTAATCGCCTATCCTGTTAACCGTTATTTCTCCTGTATTCCATTATTCCGTTATCCCTTTTCCGTTATCTTGTTACCCCATTATCCTTTACAACTGTAACGAATTACTATTTTCCCCTATATTTATGGCCAAAAGCTCCCTGTAAGGATTAAACCCCTTGAAAGTAATAATAGGTCGAAATACCATTCAGGTTCGTGATAAATCCGTGAATCACCCCTAACACGATAAAAGGCTAAAACCCTCCGTAACTCACCCAATCCCCCGAGCGTGGTTTTTGGAGAAGAATTGAAACAAAGCAACCCTACGTCCCCGCCCCAGAATCAACCCAAAACTCGAGAATCAAAGTTTCCACAAAAGGGTCGCATTCATTCACGTACAGGGCCCAAAAGTCCGATCCCAACCCAGCATGTTGAGTCTAGACAGAGACGCGCGCACCGAGCTGACGTCCGCAGTCGCCACCGAGAACATGACACTGTCTCCGAGCAGCCGTTGACGTCACGGGAAGAGGCCATATTCTGACGTTGGATCAAATGCTCGAAGGCAGGGCATCGTTCCGAAGCAGCAAACCAGCCAAACGCCGGGAGGTTCCGCCAGAAGGACGAGGGTACAGTGGAGGCGCACGCACCGGCGACGTCAACGTCCCACCGAGAACATGACACTGTGTCCGAGCAGCCGTTGACGTCACGAAGGGGGGGTGGACGATATTCGGGTAATTATTCGTGAAGGTATAATTTTATCGCAAACGACAAAGTCCACAAAACGGGCGCGCCATATAAGTCGATCAGGAGGGATTCGGAAAAGAGGAGAACCGGCCGTAGTTCCAGTTCGAAATATTTCAAAGAGTGTAACGCAGCCCAGCAGGGAACGCGGCCGACTAGTATCCAGGTGTGACCAAAGACCGAAGCAGTCCCGACCGTCCCGGGCTTTTCCGAACAGTGAATCGGGTTGGTAAATATGTTGTATCAGGTAAAGACATCAGGAAATGTTTTAGTACCGCGATGGATTTGGCATGATCGTAAGAGGACATATTTTTTAAACTGTCTGGTAATTTCTGCTACGAGTCCGTACAATACCCCCCCCACCGCAGGCTTTTGGTTGTTAAGTTCACCCCGCTTGCTTGAAAACACCCTCCTTGCTTTCTCTGTATATAGTGCTTGCCATGTATTCATTTGTTGTGATAACTTGGGTCGCCGTCAGCCGCCCTCACTGTATTTCAGTATTTTTAATATACCTGTTTATCCTGTTCTTCGTATTCTTTCATTGACAATTTTGAGGTAAATTTTAACATCTAGTGCGCAGTCGCCACCCAGGTTCGAAACCCAGTTGAAGGCAATTAAAGCCTGCCTTGCTGGCCCTGTTACAGTGTCACGACTATATTGACCCCTGGAGTGTCTTTCTTCACTGAGACTGCCCGGAGCAAAAGTGGCCTTTTCCACTATAAAGCTAAAGGTGGCGCCCGAGAAAACCCGAGAATAGTGAAAAGCGCCAAGGTTTGATAATAGGGGAAGTAACCCCCTTGACAAATTGGCGCCCGAGCAGGGACCGTTTATATATACCGAGACCTGTCATTTTTTGACAGATGTCAACTTCGACTCAAAAGAGAGTCAATATGTCGAGTGACCCCTCGTTTAATAGGTTTCCGGGGGTGTAGAACCGATTACCGTCATCCGTTTCCCTTTCAGGGTAACCATTCACGAGATACGTGGGTGAAGAGAGAGAAAGCAAGCACGTACGACAAGGACAGTTGGAAATCCGTGAAGCTAGTTCCATAGGGTGTATAGACCCGAAATCCGTTGAAGGCTACCGACCTGTCATTTTTGACAGATTGTCAAACTCGGCTCAGAAGAGAGCCAGGCGTCCGTGCGATACCTCCTCAACGAATTATCGAGTGCGTAGAAGCACTCCCCGCCATCCGTTCGTCAATAGGAGGTACGGTGCCCAAGATACGAGATGAGAAGTTGAGTTTCGACTGTGAACCAAGTAAGACGTGCAAACTGAGGGAGTTGAGTTTCGACTGCGAACCAAGTAAGACGTACGAGTTCCGAATATTCACCTAAGATGCCGACAGGACTAGGAAGCCCCACGAGCGTGCCAGTGACCACCACAGGAGTTGCCACGACAACCGCACCGCCGTCAGTATTACCCACAATCACAGTGACGAGCACTGGAAACCCGATCATGAGCAACGTACTCACAGGAACCCGAGTGGTCGCACAGGCCGCCCCCTGCCGCCTACCACGAGTGTAGGGATGGCACCATTACGAGTAAAGGACTGGAGAGTGACCTTTAATGGGACCAACGACCCCGCCGCCTTCCTCGAGAGATTGGAGGAGATTCGAGAGTCCCAAGGCATCACCGCAGACCGCCTCCTACAAGCCATGCCAGAGTTGCTGGAAGGAATGCCGGCCCTCTGGTTCAGAAACAACCGGGCATGCTGGCCGAGATGGGAAGACTTCTGCACCGCCTTTCAGGACTTCTTCTTCCCCGTCCACTACCGAATTGACTTGGAAGTGGCCATCAGCAGGAGGACACACAACCTGAGAGAGTATGACAGCCTACATCACGGACCTCAGACCATGATTCGCCGCCATGGTGGAATTCCGCCAGACCAGAGTTGAACTGGCGTACCGCAACCTGCACCCAGAATTCCGGCGAGAAATCAGAGGACGGACTTCAACAATGTCCATGAATTCGCCAAAGCTGCCAGAAAGTGCAGCTTTTGCAGCCGAGATTGAGCAAGCTCGAGTACGACTCAATGCCGCTTTTTGCACCTCCAGACCCCATCAGTCCCACCAGTGGTCAGTAGGCAAGCTCACCTAGCCACACCGCCCCTAGGGCCAGTAGTCCAGCCAGTCATGAGCCAAGCCCAGTCAAGCCGCCGCCCCATCGAAGAAAACCGAGAATGTTGGCAATGCGGGCAGACAGGGCATTTAGAAACCAATGCCAATCAGCCCCAAGGATATTCTGCTCCCGATGCAAGCAAGAGCGGAGTATTGTCTCGTGATTGCCCATGCCCAGGCCGGAAAATCAAAACCACGACTGGGTACGTGCAGCCCCGCTCCACTGACGCCTCACCTCCGCCATCATCGCTACCACCGACCACCGACCGCATCTTTCCGTCAAGATTCCGGGCACCGCTGAAGCGATGTTGACACAGGTGCCGTAATCTCCTATGTCGGCGACAGGATAGCCAGGCAGTGGAATCTGCTAGGAAGTACCGAAAACTCCAACTGCTACGAGTTCCGCCCGACTGGCCAATGGAGAAACCGTTACCATCCCCGTAACGTATCACGTGGAGATCGAGTTGGAGAACACCGCTTTGAGGAGTCTTTTGGACACCTGAGTGGACTGTCATCCGAAATGGTCCTAGGAATGGACATATTGAGGGAAAAGGCGGTTTGGACTCGACCTAGGAAGTGGCCAAATCTTGGTAGAACCAACCCATTGCAAGGGAAGCTCGGCCCGTACCATGCTTTCCAATTGGAGTTATTGAGCCAAGACCGGCCTGACACTTTCCAGGAGGAAGAGGACCCTTGCAAGACTTCCCTACAGGACGAGTTACGCCCATTCGAGGACATTCATGGGGTAACGCCGCTGGTAGAACATAGGATCCGTCTCCTAAGTTCAGAGCCAATAAAGCAGCGATACCGACCCCAGAATCCCAGGATGCAGGAAGTTTTCATTCAAGCTGACAGAATGCCACAGGAGAACATCATAGAACCCTCCAAGCCCGGGAGATCCGCCAGTAGTCATCGTCCGAAAGAAAGATGACGACCCGGGAGTTCGCGACTTCCAGAAATCGATTCCGTCCCGAAGGATGCGTACCCGTTGCCGGTCACCAACACCTTCTGGACCGACCAAGCAGCCCTCGAAGACAAGGACAAGCAGCCGCCACCCCAGCAGCTCCGGAACCCCTCTGCTGTATACCTACCCGTCAATAAGGATCTGTGCTGGCGCTGTGTCAACCAGGCACCACACGCACCGTGTGCCAACAAAACACCCTCCTGTTTTGCTCCCGATGTGGCTTGAAGGATGTCCTCTCGGGAATGCCACTGTTCCGTCTCAGCCGCCCAGAGGGAGACCAGCCCAGAGGAGACCAGCCCAGAGGGAACCAGCCCAGAGAGACCAGCCCAGAGGAGACCAGCCCAGAGGGACCAGCCCGAGGAGTTCAGCACCCCTGTCCATGTTGATGTCGTATCCGACCCGCATATCCCCGATGCGGATGTTCGCACCCATGTTGATGTCGTATCCTGACCCGCATGTCCCCGATGCGGATGTTCAGCACCCATGTCCATGTTGATGTCGTATCCTGACCCGCATATCCCGATGCGGATGTTCACACCCTGTCCATCTTGATGTCGTATCCGACCCGCATATCCCCGATGCGGATGTTCAGCACCCATGTTGATGTCGTATCCTGACCCGCATATCCCCGATGCGGATGTTCACACACCATGTTGATGTCGTATCCTGACCCGCATATCCCCGATGCGGATGTTCAGCACCCATTGATGCCGTAGGCAGACCCGTAGGATCAGGATGCGGATGCCAGCAACCAATTCAGGAAGGTTTTTTTTTACTTCACAATTGTGGTATGACTATTTTTTTTTCTCTCTATTTTTTTGACTGGTAATGTTTTCGTGTTGTACAGTAATCATTGTACACAGTAGTCCTGTTTGTTGCTCTCCGGCAACCAGGCAAGAGTTTATTTTGTTTTTCATTTGGAAAAATTTGGGGTCCACATTTAATTTTATTTCATTCCGTAATTTATGTATCAGGTGGACCTACCCCGAATAAAGGGTTCGACTATTAGGGGGGGTAGGCACCTGGCGGGCTATACTGTTATATTTCGCATGGTCCTGTTTTTTTTTGTTAGAACATAAGGTTGCTAGCCGTCTAAGTTTTGAGAATGTTCACAGCACAACGAGTTAGTTTCCAGGTCCCTCTGACCATACGAACGCATGTTAAAAAGAAAAAAAAAAGTTTTTTCTTTTTCCCCGAAGTAGGAAGGGTGTGTAACGAAGTTACTATTTTCCCCTATATTTATCACCAAAAGCTCCTGTAAGGAATTAAACCCCTTGAAAGTAATAATAGGTCAAGAAATACCATTCAGGTTCGTGATAAATCCGTGAATCACCCCTAACACGATAAATAGGCTAAAAACCCTCCGTAACTCACGCCAATACCGCGAGCGTGGTTGTGGAGAACGAATGATTGAAACAAAGCAATCGTACGTCACCCGCCCCACTTGAATCGAACGCAAAACTCGAGAATCAAAGTTTCCACAAAGGATCGCATTCATTCACGTACGAGCCAACAGTCCGATCGCCACCCAGCATAGTTGAGTCTAGACAGAGACGCGCGCACCGAGCTGACGTCACAGCAGTCCCACCGAGAACATGACACTGTGTCCGAGCAGCCGTTGACGTCACGAAGGAGGGTGGACGATATTCTGGGTAATTATTCTGTGAAGGTATAATTTGTATCGCAAACGACAAAGTCCACAAAACGGCTCGCGCATATAAGTCGATCAGGAGGGATTCGGAAAAGAGGGAGAAGCCGGCCGTAGTTCCAGTTCGAAATATTTCAAAGAGTAGTAGCTTGCCCAGCCCAGCAGAAGCAGCCACGCGGCCGACTAGTATCCAGGTGTGAGCCAAAGACCGAAGCAGTCACGACCGTCCCGGGCTTTGCCGAAGCAGTGAGATCGGAGTTTGTAAAATATGTTGTATCAGGTAAAGACATCAGGAAATGTTTGTAAGTACCGCAGATGCGATGTGCGCATGATCGTAAGAGGCACATATTCATTTCAATACTGTGCTGGTAATTTCTGCATACGAGTCCGTACAATACCCACCCCCCACCGCAGAGCTTTTGGTTGTTAAGTTTACCCCGCTTGCTTGAAAACACCCTCCTTGCTTTCTCTGTATATAGTGCTTGCCATGTATTCATTTGTTGTGATAACTTGAGGTCGCCGTCAGCCGCCCTCACTGTATTTCAGTATTTTTAATATACCTGTTTATCCTGTTCTTCGTATTCTTTCATTGACAATTTTGCGTAGAATTTTAACATCTAGTGCGCAGTCGCCACCCAGGTTCGAAACCCAGTTGAAGGCAATTAAAGCCTGCCTTGCTGGCCCTGTTACAGTGTCACGACTATATTGACCCCTGGAGTGTCTTTCTTCACTGAGACTGCCCGGAGCAAAAGTGGCCTTTTCCACTATAAAGCTAAAGGTGGCGCCCGAGAAAACCCGAGAACAGTGAAAAGCGCCAAGGTTTGATATTAGGGGAAGAAACCCCCTGACACAACGTTATCCTTTCATTCCGTTTTTCGCATATCTCGTTATAGCACCACCCGCTATTTCGTCATCCCGTTCACCTTTATCTCTTTATCCCGTAATATTTTTAAACCTTTATCCTGTTTCAATCATCATGTTATGCCATCACCCCTCCATCCCGTTATCACGTTTTTTCCGTTTCATATACATATACGCGTTCCGTCCCTGGCTAGAGACATTTGAAAAAAATTAATATTCATATATTCTTTCTGGACTACAAGTTCAATAGATGACAATTTATTTTTTATGAACTGATTTTTTTTTCAAATTTGGTGTAGTGAGTGGATTGAGATGATTATCGGGCAGACAGAGCCATCACTCTGAGCAGTCCCATCATACGAGAAAACGCCCTGAAGAAAGTAAAAAACACTAGTAATGAATAGTAATAATATTTACCATATTAATTCAATTAGGAAAATAATCAGACAAAGGACCCAAAAATTTTACGATAAAACAAAAAAAAATCCAACATTACAGAAAATTAAAGTTTTATTACCATCCCATATATTCAAAACCTTCCAGAAAACATCAACAACATTTGACAAAAAAACTATCAAGTAAGCCATGAAGCTAAGTATACATCGGTATGACGTCACAAATTTTGGAAAATAGGATAAAAGGGCACAAATACATAAAAAATTCCTGCACTGCTATAAACAAACATATAAGGTCGAATCAATTCGCACAACAAAACCTCAGCACACAGGACGAACTCATGTGTGCATTTGGGTTATGATGTACACATGATCAAAAATGCTTCAAAGTGTCGCATTGCAAGCTATAGAGTGGCTGGCGATAATGTGTATCCATCAAGTGAGCCATAAAGCTAACAACACTCTCAACACATTATAAACACCTATTAAAAATAGCACTGCAACCAAAAAAAAATTGAATGTGATATACAGAGTTCCTTGCAATGATTACGGAGAAGTACACATCGGTATGACGTCACAAATTTTGGAAAATAGGATAAAAGGGCACAAATACCTTATCACACAGGACGAACTCATGTGTGCATTTGGGTAATGGTGTACACATGATCGAAAATGCTTCAAAGTTTCGCATTGCAAGATATAGAGTGGCTGGCGATAATGTGTATCCATTTTTCAATGAGATCAAGCACAGAGTCATTGGACATTTGGAAAAAATAATTGAATTACACAACTCAATCAAGGTGAAAACGGAAGTGTTTGGCAGTTATGTCTTCCAAACCCAGGAATTGACAGACATCAAATCATTCAACTCTCCAAACCGAATTGCCGATCGATTCAGCGATTTGAATGGATTAGTCGATACCTATTGCGATATCATTATCGCTCAAAGTACGGAATTTGGGGAGCGTGATTCAGGAGAGTTGTAACATACAAAATTGTGTGCAAAAAAGTCCTTCATAATATTTATTTGCTCTAGGATGGAATTGTAAAAAAATGTTGTTCCTTGAGGTGAATACAAATAAATATAGTCCTCTTGGTAGATCATCATACATTAATCTGCCAGAATTAATCGAGAATAGAAAAGGTGTGATCAATGTGAAGAATGAAGATCAGCACTGCTTTGCCTGGGCTGTGACATCCGCCTGTCACAGATGTCCTCATACCCACACTATGATAGCGTCCTGGATCTGACAGGTATGAATTTTCCAGATGGATTACGGGATATAATAGCGTTCGAGTGTTTGAATGATATTACAGTCAATGTGTATGGTTTGGAGTCTGAAATAGAGAAGTTCAATATGAGATTGTGGGTACATTACGTTACTCTCAAAGGAAACTCCGAAGACATGTCAATGTGTTGCTCATCACTGATGAGAAAGGAAATAGTCATTATGGCAGACAATAATTCATATGGATATGTTCATGAAGTTGACACACAATTTTTCCAAGAATTGAACGATAAACATTCAGATTTTCCTTTTTTGGTGGGAATCATCAATCCTCCCAATTCCATGACCAAAATAAGAAAAAAGATTCCAAATTTGAATGACAAACGGAGATACATAGTTCACTATGAGAACATGAAACAGACCATCAATAATGGTTTGATTATAATGCATACCTATGGAATATTGAGATTCAAGCAGTCATGTTGGATGAAGTCTAACATCGATCTTGATACCCAAATGCGTAAAAGGTTGACAATAAATCTGAAAAAGACTTTCGTGAACTAATGAACAATGCAGTTTATGGCAAAACAATGGAAAATGTAGACAACAGAATTGATGTTAGACTTGTCACACATTGGCAAAGTGATCATAGAACTATGGGAGCGAGTGCACTCATGGCTCGACCAAACTTCAAAAGTTGCAAAACAATTTCCGAAAACTCTGTTGCAATTCAAATGGGTGAAGTGGAAGTGAATATCAATAAAGCAATGTATTTGGGCTTCTGTATTTTGGAAATATCCAAAACAGTTATGTATGATTTTCACGATGAATGTATTGAGAGAGAGTTGTGTCAGAATGCTTCTCTTCTGTATACCGATACAGACACTATCATTTCAAAAGTAAATACAGACAACTCTTAAGATTTTATAAAAAGTAATATAGACAAATTTGATACATCTAATTATGGGGAACAGAATAAATTAGATATACCAGTCACGCCTTCTGTCTTGGGTAAGTTTAAGGATGAGTCTCCCTATGATCCTATAATTAGTTTCTATGGTACTGTCGCTTGCAACCAAAGTTAAGAGGGGTAAATTGACTCCTGAAGATTACGAAAAGATCTTTGAAAATGGTGGTAAAATTCTTAGGAAGATAAATTCCTTCAGATGCATTTTACATGATATGTATACTGAATTGAGAAATGAAGTTGAGTTCTCACTTGATGACGATAAGCGATTATTCCTAACACAACACAGACACTGCCTCCTTGGGGCATATTGATATCGAGTTCTATCAATGTTATCCCAATGAGAATATTCAATTGTGTAAGAACATGATTGATTCACTTGCCCAAGAAAACAATCCAAATCGCGAGAGTAGATTGGACCTTCTTATCACATTATTAAATGCAGAAATGAACTAATAATTCGCAACCCTCGAATGCTATAAATATATATATATATATATATATATATATATATATATATATATATATATATATATATATTTTGTAAATTGTAAAATTCATATTTGTTCGCACTGGAAGTCATATATATTCGATTGATCAGTAGAGGTTTGTCATTATATGTGGAAAGATGAGCAATGTTATAGACAAATTCGGTCGCAAACGAAAATTTGATAATGCATCAGTCTCACGTAGGTCTGTATGCATTAACTTCAAACTCACATCGGATGAGCAGTATTACATGCAAGGAAAACGATTGAGGAATATTTTGGAACCAACGGATGACCATGACTGTGCAACTCAATCATTCGTCAAAGGATTGTTCAATGATATATCTGAGGATGTGGTGAAAGTGTTACAAAGACGAATCATCTAAGTGAAGACAACACTCGAGGGGAAATATGAGCAGAAGAAGAAAACTTCATGCACCACTCACTTGGAGACCTCTACGATATGAATATATCAAACATATGTAAAACAGAGCATGTAAAAAACATGCTGTATCTATTTTGAAATATAATTTATGAATATGAATGATGTATATTCAATCTTAGTTCAGATATGCTATACTTCTCCACCTAAATAAATGACTCGTGATAAACATTGCAGAATGTATTGTACCTACAGTACTTATCACCAAGTATACATTCCAGCAGAAGGAATGAATGTGATTAATTTTTTTGCCTTGAAAAAGGCTATTTTCAGCCCTAAACAGGACTATTTTTGCTCCGGAGAGCCAGGATTAGGTTGAGCACCTAGAGCTCTATCTCAGCGAGTTCATTCAACTCATCAGTCAATCCATAGATGACCTCCATCCAAATCTATATCGATGAGCTCCTGCTCATCCAATTGAATGGTTCCTTCTGAATCAGTGTCCGATTCTGAATCAGAGTCATGTGATACCTCCACAAACTCTGCCATTGGATTATTCGATTAAAGAACACCCATAATTATTTTCACATCATATAGATCATAATCATCAGTATCACAAGAAGATGATATCGCATCAACTTGCAGAGGATCATCTGAAGATATTGTCTCTATTGGATCAGAAGTTGAATCCGCTCTGCGAATATCTGATTGAGTTGACATATTGGATGCTCTGTCAGTAGCGAAAAAACTATAGAAATTCCGTTAGTTAAATGAAAATGCAACTAGAGGAGTGGGGACAAGCGTCATCTGCACGCTGAGGTGAGAACGTCAGCGCCCTCGGCAACAAACCACTCTCTAAGTGGAAGGAGCTAACTTCCCACTGCATAAATACCACACTCCATTTCTCCAAAATTCATTCTTCCGAACTCCTGAGATGGCAGAATATAATAACGCAGTCCATTCAGTCGAAGAGCATCTGCAGCGGATTTCCATTAGCGATAACCAGTTGAACTTCACGCAAATTTTTGCTAGTGGCTATGTGGAAGATATTATGATCGACGAGGCACAGCCGAACCTAGCCATGAATGTTGATTCAGATGATGAAGGCGTAGATTTTGACATGCCGAACGGAGTGATGGTTAAAAAAAAACATTACCAATCGCACACATGGATGGGACAGCATGCTATACTGTCTCTCTTGTGGAAGGGGAAGTGATGTGTTTTGGGGTGATATACCTATGTATTTGGAGCTCCAGTAGATAACTGATGGTATATATTTATCGCCAGGGAGCAACCCACTATGACCAAATAGACGTCCACGAAATACACACACCTGAAACTCCATCATTAAAATGTTTCTGGGGCAATTGCGATCGATAGAAACTTGCCTAATTTGTAATAATTAATCGGATTTTGAGATCGTTAGAAGGAGTTTGTATTGGTTTTTACAAGTATTATGGCTTGGTAGACACAGACTATTGCAGGGTTGGAGCAATGGTCCAATACTCCATTCATTTTTCGATGAATTTGTTATCAATATTTCAATATTCGTATATCTTGTACTGAAAAACTTGGTTTCATTATACTCAGACTTCAGTTATCGCCCATAAAAGCTTCCCTACACTATGTAAAATACATCCAAGAGTTATACGTGAGTTAATAATGATATGAATTGCAAACGTCCATTTCGAATAACTAAATTCAATATAGAAATGTGTTTTATATTCAAATATCAATAGTTTTCAAGAAATTGGCAAGTAATATGATCTGACATGGATTGATAGTCCTCACTTCATTCATTTTCAATCTCATCTCTCATGTTTATAATTTGTCACAGCGAACAGAACAGAAGTGGTCAGACTACGTTGCAACACGCACCCAACCCCAGGGAGTGAGCTGTCCAAATGCCCCGTTAGCAAGGACGACCAAAACTGTCAATAAATGTTGCCATGGATAGCACCCTCTTCGAATTTTTTGAGAATATTGACTTTTTTTCTCAAAACTACGCTAAAAGAGGGAATCAAAGAAGTGAGATCATCCCTGTCACAAATGATCGAAGTTCTCATACTGGCTAGAAAAAAATTTGCTGAAAATTTTATATAGCAAACTCCCGAAACCAAGCGAAGTGTTACAAAGACAATAAAAACTAGGAGCACACCACCAGCTGAACAATAATTTTGGGAATATCAACCTTTTTCTCAACAAAAGGTATGAAATGAATTCTTCGAACAGTCCATCACTACTCTGAAAGTGGAAATCAAAGGAGTGATATTGCCCCTGCCATAAATGAGTGAACTTTTCAGACCGGCTAGATGGAATTCCACTGAAGATTTTCTATAGCAAACTTCCGAAACAAAGCGAGGTGCTAAAGCCACGAAAATAACTAGGAGCACGCCACCAACTAGACAATATCATGCGTAAGCAAACGTCTAAGAATCCCCCAATGGCCTGAAGATATTGGAAACAATGACGATATAATTCAAGCGAAAAAGCTTCATGTGATAGAAGTGTGTACTAACATGTCCGCAATGTATTATAAACATTGAATATTTGTTGGAAGACTGCGACTGTTTTATCTCGGCGCTTAAACCAACCAGCGAGAGTGAAAAGAACAAACACACAACAGCCTACTCAAAACTATTATATCGAAGTGCTATGAAGTGTAATAAAAATTGAATTGAATACTAACTTTCCCACAATCATTGAATATCTATTGAAGGACTACTTTCACATATATTTGAAATGAAACCCACATTATCCGTCGTAGTTGTTATTGAAGCTTGTATTAAAAATTTAGTTAAATACTAACTTGTCCACAATTTATTATAATTGATTGAAAGACTGCATTCTATCGCAGCGGTCAATGATTACTTGCTGATCTCACGAAAGTTGAATTAGTAGTCGTTGAATTGATCCCTATGAAGTATTGAGTTGTAAACTAACTTGCTGATCTCATTAGGCATTCAATTGATTTTGTAGTTTCATTATTTTTCTCTGTCTAACCTCTTTTTCTTCAATAAGTTTCCCCAACATTCCAAATCTGTCACAAATACTCCCAGCATAGGAATTGCAAATACATTAATTTTCAGCCAGGAACATACATTTTACTTGAATTCATTTAAACTTTGTTATCACCGCTGTATTACTTATTCGAATAAATTGAATTGAATTGAACACCGAACAATTCAGAAAGATCAGTCATAGGCCCTCCAACGACCAAAAGGGCAAATGTATTCCATAGCATTGCATCAGTTCATAACCAAATATTACTCAAATCATGAAAATTATTTTTCAATCCAAATTCAAAAAATTTATGAAAGTGTATGTATTTTTCTCTGAGCAATTGATGAAATGTATTTCCTAGCATTGCATCAGTTCATGAATGAAATCGTAAAAAATATTTGGAGACGACCAAAAGTGCAAATGTATTTCACATCATTGCATCAGTTCATAACCAAAATGGCTGTCAATAACGAATCATAATAAATATGAATAAAATTGTAAACCTTATTTGGAGTTGTGGAGAATGGGTTGTAATCATCATTCAATTCAGATTCAAATACAAAAAAATATATCACTAACGAAAATTGACTCGAATAATGAGAGGTTCCAGCGATATTCGATCCGATGGGGCAATAATCGCAAATTGCAAGAATCGCAAATTTTACGTGACATTAATTATATTTATATTGTATTCAATAATCAATTGAATATGTATAATGGATCAATAAATAAATACATACCTTGAAAAATATGTTTTATTCCAATTATTATTCATTTTCTACAAGGTCATCGTCATAATCTTTATTGTGGAATTTATATTTCTGCTTGATGTCATCCGGTACAAATGGTAAAATGGTGTATAGAAACTGTTCCAGAACACATTTGATCATCTCATCACAGAATTGCTGCAAACTCAAGGCTCCTTCACTGAATTTAATGCATATTTGAGCACCAGCACTGTACTTTCCACGATCACGCATACATCTTATTATTTCATCTTCATCGAAGCAAACGTTCGAATCATAGTTTGTAGCATGGTGGGCATCTTGACTCAAGGCATTTAAGTAGGAATTCAATCTCTCGATGGCTGCATTGATGTCCACGGCTTCCGCCAAACATTGACTAGAGTAATGCATCCACATATGGGAAACTGAAATGAAAAAAATGATTGTTAATATATTCCATTGATATTCAAATAACTTAACTTACATAAAAAAATGTGATGCTCCAAATATATCACTTCTACACTGAATGTTATTTTTTAACTGGAGAAATATCTATATTCAACATAAGGTTACGTCACTATATCCCTACATGAGAACCGTATTATCATTCAATGAAGTTAAATTCTACTGGAGTTCGAGTTCTTGAGCCCCCTGATACTTCTGGACTCTGACCCAAATATGTGATTGTATATCTACCATCTACAATTTTCATGATATTCGAACTTTCTTGATCAAATTCCATCGAAATACATTTTGGCAACCACGATTTGGAAAAAAAATTATTATCGCGTTATATCATCAGAATAGATCTCCCATATCGAGTTATACAAATCATCATCTCAATTAAATTGGGTGCTCTATTGAGCGGAAGCGATGATATTGGTCTTTGTTCGAAATCTTCCACTTCCTCTTCAATGATTGATGAATTGATTTTCTCCAAATCTACTTTTGCAAGAGACATAGTGAATTCATGAAAAATATAGATTATTCCACTTGATAAAAAATGTACTTACTCAATTGAGAAACTTCTCGTACTCTGTATTCACTCTCATGAATATATTTTCAACTCATGACTTCTCAACAATGACTCCAAACATTTTATAAGGGACAAAATCCCCACCCCATATAATTCGAGAATGTGAAGGTCACATTCCGTTTGGTTCCACCCACTCGACCTTGGGGTGCATGATGCGATTTACTTCATACTGTAGCAACATCAGAGAGGATTCGAAGGTCACTTCGACAATGTTTGCCCATTCACATATCCCAATGTCACCTCAATTTCAAGGTTATACAAGATCGAATGTGAGATGAACGATATGCACTCGCTCCCAAGCTCAAGGTCATCCCGAGGTGAAGGGTGTCTCGGACGATATGCCTTCTTTCCCAATGCTCAAGGTCATCTCAGAGTGAATGGTGCTTCTCTTCCCCAATGGTCAAGGTCATCTCAAGGTGAAGGAAAGACAACGTAACACACGATCATGCACAACTATGTCTTCCCCCCTTTTCCCCCAATGTTATCCATCCACTCGACCTCGAATTACCCTTAAGTGTCAGACTCCCTATGGGACAGTGGTCACCTTGGATGATATGCAATGTCCTCTACCTCGCCACAACTCAAGGTCACTTCACGGATAACGATGAACTTACACACATAGCCAACCCCCCTTCTCGAGGTCAAGGGCGTACGTTGGGGGAGAGGAGGTCAAGGGCAAGGTCGTGGGCGTGAGATCCAGAAACGGCTCAAATCTCCTACTGGCAATATATGGGAAACAAATTTGTTATTGAAATTTCTGAAAAACTCTAATTGCGGTTCACTAAATATCCTACTGGCAACATATTTGAAACAAATTTGTTATTTAAATTTCTGAAAAACAACAATGCGATGTGTTTTTGAAATTAATATCCCGCAAAATGTCTATCCCACAAATATTTGACCCGAACTTATGTGATTTGTATTATTAAATTTGTTTCCAGATGAAACAAGAATGTATATTGTTTCTTAGTAGGAGTAGAGGAATAAAATTGTATTTTTATTTTTTTATAACGGTTGGGGTCCTCGTTGGATTTCAAATAGAATTTTTCGAAAAAATATTTCGATATCTTGGTAATTTGATCCATTTTATCATATTTATCATATATTTATATATATATATATATATATATATATATATATATATATATATATATATATATATATATATATATATATATATATATATAAGAATGTGAATGACATGAACGATAAAACAAACATAGGAAACCCCAGCCAAATTTATCACACCATTTTATAAAATATCATTGAAAAAAATATCACAAATCCCAAAAACTTCAAAACGATGTAAACTCCAATCACTCCTTCAGTTCATAATAATGAAACAAAATAGGCTCAATACCTAATCAGCTCAAAACGAAGAAACAAACACAAGCCAGACTGCGGTAGAACCAAAAAATAATTAACTACGAAAAAAGGAGGTTTACATCGAGAAATATACACATTATGGAGGAAAAGGCAAAAATTGAAAAGATGTTAAATTTTTCACAATTATTATATTGAAATCTGACACCAAATTGATATCAAAATAAAATGAATTCTCATCTATTGAAATTGTATCCAGAAAGAAAATATGAATATTCAAGAATTGAAAATGTCTCTAACAAGGGACGAAACGTTTTACAAAAGCATACAGACCTTTATTATAAGAATTCAAAACCCAAATGAAAACAAAAAGTAAATATATTAATTACCAAAAATAATTATATATACATATATATCCATAAACAAATCAGAGTAATATTCGGGTATGCAGTCAATAGGGCTGGAGTGAAGTGAACTCTTGTTTCTGTTCAGAGTCTTTATTGGCTCTCCTTCAGGAACTCTACAATTGTTATATTACAGTACAATTTTTCTTAACTTACGGAAATTGAGGTTAAAAGAGAGCATTCCTTTTCACAAACATGTAGCGCTGATGTAGAAAACATTCAATTTCTGTACGGTAACCATACATTGTTAAAATTCCTTTGAATTTCGTGCCCTTATTGATGAATTCCAACTTCCACATACTTACAAAATTATCAGTTTAGATGTGATCTCATTGTTCACTGTTACGCTAGCAAAAGAGAGCATTGTCGAGCACTGGAATGGAATATCACTACATTGCAATATTTCACAAATCACCTTTCTCAAATTAATTGACTTTTTATATTTTTTTAGTTTTGATAATATCATTTACAAACAAATAAAAGGCTCACCTATGGGTAGCCCCGTTTCTCCAATCATTGTTCAATATGTTATGAATGATCTAATCAACAATTGCATTAATAAAATTCAATTCAATATTCCTTTCCTTTTTAAATATGTCGATGACATAATTTCAAATGTACCAGAAGATAGAGTGTAACAAGTGTTACTCGTCTTTAAATCTTATAATTAAGCCCTACAATGTACGATTGAAGAAGATGAACATTGCAGCGTCCCTTTCCTAGACACAAAGGTGACAATACAGTTATTACCAGTTGGCACCCCAAACCAGGTGCTTCTGGAAGATTTCTACATTATGGATCTTACCATCAACAAAATAAAAAAATCAACCTCGTATCAGGCATAAAAAAACAGAGTTATTGAAACTTGTCACACTTTGGTCCGCACTGAAAACCTCAATAAACAAGCGAAACTTTCCATTAATAGTGGTTACCCCAATAAATTAATTCAAAAACCATTGCTCAGTAGAGCCTCCATTGATATTGAGCCCCCAATAGTTGTCAACCCTTCGAATCCAATTCAAAGGGAAAAAAACTTTTTCTTTCCCTAACACATATTCACACATTGAATCAATTTTTTTTTTTAATGGATTTCCCAATTTTATAGTAGCTCACAAAAACATATTAACTCTTAACAAAATATTTTCAAAACTCAAGGATGAAGATCCTCCTTCAGAACAATCTAACGTAGTATATTGCATCCCATGTTCACAATGTGATGAAAAATATATTGGTCAAACGAAAAGAAAACTTAAAGACCGCCTTTGCTCACATAAGAGTGATATTAGAAACATCAAAAGAACCTGCACTTTAGCTGAACATACTTTTCCAAAAGATCACAAGCCTGATTATGAAAATGTGACCATATTGAAGCATGAATCCAACTTTAAAAAACGCACATTCTTAGAAATGACTTGTATATTCAATGAGCCTAAGTCTATGAATTCCAAAACTGATATTGACAGTCTGAATATAATTTACTCTTATCTATCAAGAATTCCTACAAAACATTTTGACATTTCACAAAATTCCTCAGAATTTTTACATTTGACATTGGTACACCTGTTTCCAATTCTGTCAACCCACATAACAGTTTGTAGAATTGCTATTGTTTCATTCACTTGTTCCATCATTTTATGCCATTCCCGCACATTTCTGACTTCTGGTGGTTAAGTTTTATCAAAAAAGTTTCCTTCTCATATACAATGATTATTTTACAGAGACAACTCATGTTTTCCCTTTTTTAACAATGTATAGTTACCGTACAGAAATTGAATGTTTTCTACATTAGTGCTACATGTTTGTGAAGAGCGATGCTTTCTTTTAACCTCAATTTTCGTAAGTTGAAAAAATAATTTCTGTTCATTTTAGTTGTACTGTAATATAACAATTGTAGAGTTCCTGAAGAAGAGCCAATAAAGACTCGGAAGTTCGAACAGAAACAAGAGTTCACTTTACTTCAGCCCTATTGACTGCATACCCGAATATATATATATATATATATATATATATATATATATATATATATATATATATATATATATTGTTATGTTTTGATGATATAACAAATTATTTTGTTATTATTTCGCCCCACGTTTTGGGTGCCAATTGTTATGTGATGATGATTTGCAAATATAAATTGAATAATAATAGTTGTTGTTATATAATGAAGGTTGCTAATAGTTTTTATGCTATTTATTGTGAGCCAAATTGATATTATATAGATAGATATTTTGACCCTGTATTTGTATTGTATGCTGTAATAATAATTGCTAGCGAACGTCACTGTTCTCTCGTCACGCTGCTGCCAATTGTTATCACTTTTCTCACCACGGCTGAGCAACAGTTGGTACGCCTCTTACCTCAGATAGCCGGTTCAGGCAATAGAGCCACTAGCCATTGCTGTCTAATTTCAGTTTATTCAATGGTCATTGTTATGATAGTTGATCATTGTAAGATAATAAACAACAAAGTATCAAAAAGCAATTATTTCCTTTATTCAGGAAGACTTAATTTCACCTGGCCTACGAGAAATAACTTATACTAATGTGAATCTACAGATATTCACGGATAATCATTAAAATCAAATCATGGATAGATAGACAGAACCTCACTTTTTCCTTGAGAGTGAATTTCCTTTTATGGTTCAAATTGAAGTGAAATAAAGTTCTTCAGATGTGAGATACGTTATTTGTGATATTGTTCATGGACCGGATGTGCACTATTGAAGTTTTTATACCTGCTGGAGATGTCAGTGTTCAAGATATGCTCTGAAACTGGATCCTTTCTCACTGCAAGCTCTATCAGGAACTCCAATACCATAAATCAGGAACCATACATATGCAGAATTTAGCTTTGGACACTTGGATATGTTGTATAATCAAGGTAATATTGGTTTTTCTCTTCCAATGTTGGAATTATTTCATTTTTTCTTTCTCCCAAAATGTTGCGTGGTATTCCCCTGTAAATTTATGTTCGATATCCTCGTGGCTTTGTTTGTTGCTCCCTTGGATACCAATTTTCCCTCTTCTTTTTCATTTGAATGTTTGAAATCGCGCACCAAATTGTTACATTTTACTGTTTGGGTTCATCTTATATAATTTATATATACAACTATTTTCCCATTCTTATTACTATGTACATATTTCAATAATAATTACTTATGACATCACCCCGTTGTTATTCTCTCACAATTTCCAACTTTCCATATGACCATCTATTCCCTGATTGGCTAATCTCATCAAGAAGTTTGCTGTTCTTCCATTGGCCACTTTTAGTTAGCTACTATTTCATAAACTGTATGTTTCAAATTTATCAATATGTTGATCACTTCTCATTCATGAAAATTTTGTAAAACTAGACTTTTTATAGACTAATTATGGGTTATAATCAACCCAATTTGGTTTAGACCAATTATGGGTTATAATCATTATGACAGTGTATGAAATTGATTGTGTTATAGTATTTTGACATTTTTATCTATCCATATTATACATAGGCTTACAAATAAATAGAACTTCCAAAATTATGTCAAAACAATCTCTTGAAACTAATAACTATTTGGTAATTATTCTTTTTTGTGGGTTTTTTCCTTTTAAAACTCATAACTGGCATAACATAACATAACAATATATATATTATATATATATATATATTTATATATATAAATAAATGTATATATATATATATATATATATATATATATAAATATATATATTGTAATGAAAATAATCTGAACTTTGTTTAACTAATTTATTTGGACTTCTAAAAATACACCTACTGATTTATTTCAAACAAATACAGTATTGTTTCGCTAAACCACTCTGTATTGTACCTCTTCGGTACGGCGTTATTTAAATGCGTACAGATTTCTTTCCAGAACCTCTCGAATTTTTCGATTGGTCGGTCGCTGTTCGAATATGTGGCTTTAGATTATTCACAAATGAATGCTGGTGCGGCGATGCTGAATTATACAAATGCGGCGACAGGTCTGGCCAAAGTTCGTTACATTGCCCCCTTCTTGAAGACATTTCGTCCCGAAATGTCATCCTTGAAGTGTGACGATATCTACATGACTCCTCATATCTGCACCGTGAAGTCCGATGGAAGTAACACTCCACAGTCTTCATGTTCGGTCGTGGAAGATGCTTACAGCAAACCAAAATCTTGACGCCGCTGGACCTGAATATCGTCTCCAACATACTTCTTATAACTCTCCAATCCAAACCATCCATACCACAGGACAATTCTGGAATTTCTAGATCTACCAGATTCTGGTCCACCATAGTATCTCTCAGTTTGGTGAGACTCTTCCAAACGTCTTCATAGGACGGTTCATCTTGGGAATGCTTCTTGTTAACCAGGTAGTAGATGTTTCTCTAGCCCTTCTTCAACTGTAGCACCCCTCCAACTTCTGGATTCTGTTCCCGCAGTGTTTGGAGTTGACCGAATTCCTTGGAGAATACTACAGCGATGCCTCTGGACATTTGAAGATCTCCTGCCACACAATGTGCTAGTGCGTAATTAGCAGGCACCTTGAAAAGATCTCGTGGCTCCACTCTAGTTATCCCATGTAGAACTTTCTGTCCGTTTGTATACAAAGACATACATTTCTAGAACGTCATCTTATCCTCCGGTGGTCTGAGGGTGCGTACTCGGTCGTGGTTTCCAGCGTAAGGGGCCGACCTATTGAAGTGAACCCTTGGTTTCCCTCGGGGTGGCTTATGGATTCGGTAGACAAGGTCGTTTATCCATTTCATGACTTTATACGGACTTTCCCACGAATTCCGCAACTTTGGTGATAGTCCACGACGACGTTTGGGATTGTACAACCACACCAGGTCACCAACCTGGAATCCTCCAGCATCGGCCTTAATGTCATAGGCCTCCTTTATTCTATCACTGGCACTCTGGATGTTCAACCGGACTCGTTCGTGGATGTCGTCCCTTCTCTGCCGAAGTTTGCTGACATAGTCTTCTACCGCAGTATCTTGTCCTGGTGGTATCCCGAACTCCAAATCACAAGGAAGTCTCAGTTCTCGACCCATGATGATACTAGCAGGGGTTTGGCCGTTTGACTCATGTACCGCGGATCGATAGGCCATCAGGAAAAATGGAGATACTGGTCCCAGTCTTTTTCACGGTCTGAGACAACCTTGGAAAAGTGGCGGTTGATCGTCCTGTTCATCCGCTCCACCATTCCATCAGACTGTGGATGTAGAGCCGTGGTCCTCGTCTTGCGGATGTTCAGCAATTGACACACTTCCTGGAACAAGTTGGATTCGAAATTTCTGCACTGGTCCGAGTGCAGCTCCAATGGAATACCGAATCGACATATCCACCCTTTCACCAATACGGCGGTGATGGTGATGGCTTCCTGGTTGGGCAAGGCATAGGCTTCCGCCCATTTACTGAAGAAGTCCATTGTCACAAGGATGTATTTATTCCCGTGGTCAGATACGAGAAACGGGCCGGCGATGTCAATGGCGATTCTCTCGAATGGGCTGTCCTTGTTGTACTGACCCAGCCTTGGGTCGTATTCGAGGTCCCTTGCTAGCAGCGCATACAGCGCACTTTCTGCACCAGTCCTGGACGTCAGCTTGAGAATTGGCCCAGTAAAACCGTTGCTTCACTTTTTGCAGGGTCTTTGTCACTCCCAGATGTCCCCAAGCAACCCCGTCATGGATGTCCCGAAGCACTTCCTGCATCTTTTCCTGGGTACAACTATTTGGCGTCTGTCTTCCTCGCTATTATCGGACTCCAACACACGTTTCAGGACCCCATTGTCCAGGGTAAGATAATTTCATTGGGCCCAATAGGATTTAACGGCCGGCGAGTAACCTGCGATTTCCTGCCATGATGGTCTTTGATTATCCTTCCTCCAGCTAATGACTAGACCAAGATCGGGATTTTTCTCTTGATCTTCCTGGACCTCGCTGTCATTCCAGTTGTCATCTACCGCCGTAGTTCTACCAAGTGTTGCATCCTTCTCTTCTGCTCGTCGGCAATGTAAGCAATCATCTGGACATAGTCTCCGAGACAAGGCATCTGCATTCTTATGGCTAGTCCCAGCTCGATGTTCGATCTCAAAATCGAATTCTTGGAGTCTCTCGATCCAACGTGCTACTTGACCCTCGGGATTTTTGAACTGTAAGAGCCATTTGAGAGCTGCATGGTCAGTTCTCAACAGGAATCTTCTCCCATACACGTACTTGTAGAAGTGCTCCACTCCCTTCACAACAGCTAACAGCTCTCGCCTGGTGACACAGTAATTGCGCTCTGGTTTGCTAAGCGTCTTGCTGAAATAAACAATGACCTCGTTACCTTCCTGGATCTAAGATAGGACAGCTTCAAGTCCCACGTTGCTAGCGTCCGTATCCAAAGTGAACTTTCCGTTGGGTAAGGGATAGCTCAGAACAGGTGCGTTGATCAAAGCTCCTTTCAGCTTCCTGAACGAGTCTTGTCATTCTTCGGACCACTGGAACTTCGTTTGACCTTCCGTGAGCCTCGTCAGTAGTTTAGCGATTTTTGCGTACCCCAGCACATATCGGCGATAGTATGTGTATAAACCGAGGAAACTTTGGAGCTGCTGAATGTCTTTTGGGACGGGCTATTCCTCAACAGCTTTGATCTTCTGATCATCCACTGCTTCTCCTTCCCCAGAGACAACGTGGCCGAGGTATCGTACTTCTTTTTGGAACAGATGGCATTTTCTGGGGCTCAGCTTCAATCCGGAGTTTCTCAGTCGTAGGAATACCTCTTACAGGTTTCTCACGTGGTCCTCGAATGATCCGCCGACCACAATTATGTCGTTGAGATATACTAGACACGTCTTCCATGAGAGTCTTTTCAGCACCGTCTCCATCAATCTTTCGAATGTGGCCGGAGCATTACAGAGGCCGAACGGCATAACGGTGAACTGCCACATTCCTGAGCCGATCTTCTCTCGATCTTCCTGGGCGAGTTCAACCTGCCAGTATCCACTTTTCAGATCAAGGGTAGAGAAAATCGTGGAACCAGCCAACGTGTCTAGGGTGTCATCTATTTTTGGAAGAGGGTACCTGTCCTTCTACGTTACGTTGTTAAGCTGGCAATAGTCTACGCAAAAGTGTGTCGATCCGTCCTCCTCCTCCACCAGTACGACTGGGGAGGACCAGGGACTGTTGGATGGTTCGAAAACACCTTCTTTTCCCATGTCGCTTACTATTTCATCAGCCTCTTCCTTCTTGGCAAGAGGAAGTCTTCTAGCTGATTGCCGGATAGGTCGGGCATCCCCAGTATCGATCTTGTGCTGAACCACCTTAGTTCGACCCCCTTCTCCTTGTCCTGTATCGAAGATTTCTTGATACTTTTTGACTAAATCTCTCAGTTTGGGCTGTTGAGCTGGTTTTATGTCTTTGGAAGAGATGGCAATTAACTCCTCTAATTCTGTTGGTAAGTTGTTGGCTTGGCTGATTGAACCTCGTACACCCCGGATCACTGAGGAAACTGACGAGCAGTGCCCCAAAATTGTTCCTTTCTTCAAGGTCACTGGAAAATAATTGACATCCAGTCAGCACGCAACAAGGTCTTTCCTAGTGCAATCCCTCATCCAATTTTCACATCATGAAGTTTGGGCTCGAACTCCGTCCAGGCGAGCCTCCAGAATGGTTTCAGCCTCTCATGTACGCCCCGAATCGTTCACTTTCTCTA
>JAFIRS010007129.1:0-28041 GCA_018342105.1 Gonioctena quinquepunctata | reverse complement strand
GATGTTAATTGCTATTTTTCAAAAACAAATTTTTTCGCGCTAATAATATGAAAATTCATTGAATCCTGATTTTCAACATCTTCCGTTAAGAAAAAAGGGTTGCAAAATCAGACTACATATCATATGAAAGTCCTCTTCACTCTACTGAAGTTTTGAAACTTTTGTAATTATTATTAAATTTTGGGAAAATCATGTCTATCTCTACTGGCCTATTTACTAGTCAAACATTTCGAAACTGACGACTGACTGATTGAATACTCGGATGCGACTTGAATGAACTTTTGCATTCTTTGCCAATACTTGGACAATTAAATAATAACAACCAGGTCCACGTTACTAGATAACAAAAAAAACAAAAGAAGAGGTACTTACTGATAAACGTAACAAAAAATGTATCTACCAGGGTCATATCAAAAGTAGTGAGTGCTTTTAACATTCAATTGATTTTTCTTGGCAATTTAATTCATGTATTATGCCATGAAATTAACGTTTTGTATGCAGAAAAATGCCCTCTTTCAAACAACACTTTCAAATATGGTGGTTGCAAAGTTAAAATTGACGTGTCCGAGCGATTTTTCTCTTCTGGCCCTGTAAAGATTTCAGCGAATTTATTCCAACCTTTACGTGTTCACTGTATAACAGTTAATAGTTGAAGTAAGGTGGGTGAGTATTTCAAAAGTAATCCAAATTAAGTAGGTAGCAATTAGTAGATTTTACCCACAAAAAAAATAAAAATAAAAACTTTTTAATAAAAAACTAAACCGACGAAAAAAGAAACTGAAAAGCAAAAATTAAAATGAACCTTTTCAGTCTTAATAACTAAGCTCCAAAACCAATGTAAGTAAGTAATTTTGAGTCGGCGCCAAACAAATAATCAACGGAGATCATTAAATTACTTTTCAGAAATGATCAAAACAAAATAACATGAAAATGCAACCTGAAATTCCCAGCGATAAACAATAACATTCCAAAAATGCGCTCTCCGCATGAACACTCGCAACGAAGTGTGCCCTCACGTGTGTGCACGTTCGGGTAATTAACTTCGAGAATGCTCGGCAATTTCTGGCGAAGGGACGCACCGCCACCGCGCACCCCGCTGCCATCATCAGAATCAGAATCAGAAATGCTTTATTGTCATATAATATCAATTATGTTGACAAAGCTTGCCTAAATCTAAGATACATAAAAATAGGATAAAATTTAATGCAGTACATACGTAATGTTGAAGTTATATATGAAATATCACAGTACAGTTTGTCACAAAGCATAAGAACAATTCAGACAACACATTAAAATAGTTTATAATATAAAATAAAGTTTTCTGTACATTAAAATAGTTTATAATATAAAATAAAGTTTTCTGTATATTTAGGAGTGAGCTGTGAGGTTGTCCGTGAAGTATTCATTCAAATTATAATATACTTTTTGGAGCAGCAGTTTTTTCACTTCTTTTCGAAATCTATTTTTCCTTCCAATTTTCTTATAGTAGGTGGAAGATGGTTAAATAGTTTTTTTCCATTATAGATAATTGAATTCTTAATTAGTGTTGTTGATGGGATAGGAAGACTGATGTTAGTAGTAAGGCGGGTTGCATAGACTGACTGAGACATAATGTTATTTAAGTGTTTTTTACGGATCAAACAGACTGTTTCCAAGATGAATAGGCATGCCAGAGGCAGAATTCCTTGTGTTTTGAAAAGAGCTCTACAGGAATCTCTGACTCCAGCTTGACAAATATATCTGAGAGCTCTCTTTTGGAGAGTGAAGATAGGTTTAATAATATTTTGGGAGCCTGTACCCCAGTAACATATACCATAACGTAAGTGGGATTCACATAGTGCAATATAGGCGTTTCTAGCTGAATTGAGGTCGAGAGAACTAGAGATGGTTCTAATGGCATAGCAGTTTGATGATAACTTTTTGCACAAATAATTGATGTGATTACCAAATTTCAAATTTTTATCTATATGTAGACCTAAAAATTTGTTCACTTGTTTGGACTCAATGATTTGGTTATCAAGAAAAATGGGTTCTATGTTGCATTTGAATGTTAAAATGTTAGTTTTGGAGACATTAAATGTTAATAGGTTTGCATCACACCATTTTTTAACTTCTTTCAGATCATGTTCAATATTGTTCTGCAGTGTATTTAGATTCTTGTTATGCCAAAGAATGGACGTGTCATCTGCGAAGATTGTAAACTTTCCATCAATAGATATATTTGCCAAATCGTTGATATACAGTAAAAAGAGCAGTGGGCCGAGAACAGACATCTTATGCTTTACGTGTTGAGTTACTTACAAAAGTTTTGGAGCTTAGTTATTGAGACTAAAAATGTTCATTTAATTTTTTGCTTTTCAGTTTCTTTTCTCGTCGGTTTAATTTTTTGTTAAATTTTTTTTATTTTGTTATTTTTTGTATCTAAATCTACTAATTGCTACCTACTTAATATTTGGATTATGTACTTTCTGTATCTTTTTTGAGATGATTGTTTAAACTGGGCCCATATACAGGATCTCTATAATTGAATTTAGACATCACCAAGCTTTTACATACTGCGGCTTGGATGTGTTTGTGTGGGTAGCAAATGCCTGTTACCATAAACTATTTTTAGAGATTTTTGTTGAATCAATTTATTGATATGTTTGGAAACCTTGATTCACCATCAATTCATTTTCACAATCAGTTTGGAAATGAACAGAATTGGTAATTTTCATCTAATTATTCGTTGATCCAAATAGTATAACTTTGGACTTGGAAGAGTTGATGGTTGAACAATGATCCGCTGCTTATTTGAATAATGCAGCTATATCTCTGTTGATGAGCTGATATACTACCATTTGTGTAAAAAAAGTGGGAGTCATCCGCATGAAAATGAGCATGACAGTTTTCAAGAACTCAAAATGTTTGAGGGGTAAAAAGAAAATAGCAGTGGACCTAAAATAGAACCATAAGGGACCCCAGATTTCAGTGCTAAATATTTGAGTAAGAGTAATGGTTGCCTGCCATGAAGTTAGTTTTCTGGGAGAATCCGGTATAATTGAGAATACTCAGGAGGCGCTTGAAATTGATAGTGTCGAATGCATGCCGATTCATTCTAAAGTGTGATTCAAAAGTACTTTGACAAACTTCAGGAGGTGATTCCTCACAATATTCTAATATGAATTGGTGTGTTTCTTATTGTTTCACAGGCGTCTACTATCCGGTTTCTTAGATCTTCCTCGTTCGCTACTGGAGTTTTATAAACTAGTGACTTCAAATGTCCCCAAAAATAAAAATCTAGCGGTTTGTGATCTGGGGACATTGGTGCCCACGCCTGGTTAGGTTCTTCTACACCCCTACTTATCCATCGATTTGGATAGACAGTGTTAAGGAATTCCCTGGTTACAACGCTAAAATGGGCCGGAGCCCCATCATGCATAAACCACATGCGGATACGAATTTCTACTGGTACATTCTGAAGTAGTCCCAGAAACTCATTTCCTAAAAAGCCTCTGTAAGTTGCGCCATTCAGTCGGAACGGAAGAAAGAAAGGACCTATCAAGTAATTATCAATTATTGCCGCCCTTACATTTACAGAAAATTGATACTGATAATGTCTTTCACTAACTGCGTGCGGATTTTCCAGAGCCCAAACATGGTTGTTATGAAAGTTTGTGATAGCATTTCGAGAGAAGTTTGCCTCGTCCGTCAAGAGTACATATCTTCAAAATTTAGGATTTCCTGCCAATTTTCTCAAAAACCACTGACACATAGTAATGCGTTGGGGAAAGTCTCGTGGCAAAAGAGCTTGTACCCTTTGAATATGGTATGGATAAAACTGTTGATCGTGGATAAATCTCCAAACTGTGGACTGAGTAGAGTTGAGAGCTTCAGCAATTATTCTTGTACTTGTTTCTGGATTCTCCTCGAGAGCGTTCAAAACAGCTTCTTCCAATTTTGGGGTTCGGATTGCTCGTGGTCTTCCAATAATAGCAGCTGCCCTCTTAAAGCGCTACCTATTTCTGCCAAACGACGGTGGAGACTGGTAAATGTTGGAGCTGAAGGCAGTACTCGATTAGGAAATCGCTCCTGGTAAATACGTCTTGCTTCGCGCGCATTGCCATCCGCAAGGCCATAAACGAAATGCATATCGGCTAAATGAGCATTATTGTTTAAATAATCCATTTTTTCAAAATTAGTGTTTTAAAACTTACAGAAACTTCAACAAAACAACAAAACGTTTTCTAAGCATTCTTGTGAAAAATGCAAAATAATGGTAATAACTTCAACACGCATCGATTATCAAATAATCGACTTGAAATTTCCAAGCCCAATTATCTAGAAAACGGTTGCTGATAGCGACTTGTAACAAGGCTAGAGCTTTTTTACGTAGATATGATACAGGAATTGATTTGTTTACTGAAAAATGTGCTAGAAGTACGCTCAAAAAAGTAATGAATCTTCAAAAAATAAAAAGACGTGTAGGTGTCGCCCCCTACGAGTAAGACACCTCAAAAAACCTCTCAATACCAATTTTCGTTTGATTAAGGTCAGTATTTCGAAAGTTATTTAAAAAAAACGAAAATAAAAATAAAACTTCAACACCCTGTATCTTGGAAACGAAGTGTTTCCAGACATATATTTATTTGGACAATTCATATTAGAATATTGTGAGAAATCACCTCCTGAAGTTTGTCAAAGTACTTTTGAATCACCCTGTATATAAAAAAAACGACGCGTCTTGTCATACTCCTGATTTATGATTGTGTTGATATTCATTTAAAGAAATATATATTTTACCTCTATATCTTGAGCTATCCTAACCCAGTCCTCGCAAGTCATATTACTGGAGTCCAACAATGGAGTATATTCGATGATTCGATACAATATTACATCCAGTCCGTAGGCACTGGAAAAAAATAATTTTACATTGATTCCGGAATGTTCGACAAGTAGTTTGTTTGTGAAGTTTTATTTTTCTTCTGGGACTCTAACCATCATCATTATTCCACGTTTTCTGGATATTTTGAGGAAAAACTATTGAAAAAAATTTCCCTCTTAAATTATTTTTTTATTGTTGCAGGATGTGTTGTTGAATTCTTGTGTAGGTATTCGAAACAATTACGGAAAGGAATCTAGTGTGTATATTACACGAACCATTTTGATATACTTTTGATCCCCCCCCCTCATAACTCAAAAACTATCAGACGTACACACTTGCAACTTCGCATGTCTAATGAAGCCCCTTTGAACACTTAGAATCCCATATTTCATGGATTAATTTATTATAGTTCTGGAGTTATTGACCTCTGAAAAGTGCGATTTTTATTATTCACTGTCTCATCAAAAATCTAGACCTTTTCTAGATGACTTAGAAACTTGATTTCGACACCAAGGTAGATCATTACAACAGAAACAAAAAAAAATCTGAAAACTATAAACTATGAAAAACTTAAATTAAATTCAGTCATAATATAACATACTAGTTAGAACCATATATTTATTAACTACCAATATGGATAACACTCCATAAGACCCTCTGTGAACATAGTGATGTCACAAAAACTTCTTTTTCATGCGGGCCGGGCGCTGAAAACGAATGCGCATGGGCAACTTTTGAATTACGACTCATGACGTAAATATTTAAGGTTAGATTATTTATTTGACATTTTGACCAGAATAGGGCATTAGGGCAATCCAACGACCACCTGTCAAAATAAATTCAATATGGCGGCAATGATAAAACTCTGAAGTCACTGTTTGTTTAACCTAGATTCATTGATCTTTTTCAGATTTTTTGCTGAAAATTGCGGGTTTTGAATAGTGTAGTGTTTGTCTTTTTTTAAATGCCTGCGATATGTATTGTAGTTGGTTGTGGAAGCCGTTCTAATCGTGATAAAGTCTCGTTTTATGCCGTTCCTGCAGAGACGAAACACTGGTTTTCAACGGAGAAAAACGATTTGCCTAAACTTCGCAGCAATAAAGATAAACGATCTGACATAATCTATATTGAAACACCAAAAAGTTTGCAGTAAACACTTTATAACTGACACGCGTTTTATTAAATAATTCTACTCGTAACTCTCCTAGTAGGGTAATAGAGCGTTTCTACTCAAAGTAGTAACTTTTTCTAGGCAAACCTGCTGCTCTCGAAGATGAACACCATCCTGACTGGGTAACGTCTCAACATGTGGGACATGTGTCTCAAAAATGTAACAAAACGAGCAGCAGATGTTGACAGAAAGGATAGACTAGATGAAAGGAGAAAACTGACCGAAACCGAGTTGAAAAATAGTTAATAGTAGTCCTATTTCATGTAAATTATTTTAAAAGCAGAACAACCATTCATTGGGGTATGTATAGTTAACGGTCCTAGAAGTTCCCAGGTCGAAAAAGCTCATTTCATTGTTTGACTATCGCCGCCATATTGAAAAGTCACTTGGTTTGGATTGCTTAATACCAAACGCCACGTGAAAAGAAATGACACAATTTTGTGGTTATGTTACCATACTGCCAATTTGCAACAAATGAAATAAGCTTGTCATGGTCGAATTTTTTTTGACGTGGAATAAATACAACTAGAACGAGATGGACGAACAAAATCGCGCCCTTGATGAAAAACATGTTTATTTCTTGGGGCATGCGAATTCACTTTTGACGCAAAGAAAACATTGAAGGTCATGTATGATATCTTCTGTAAAACGACGCGACATCCGGGGTTTCGGTTCGCCGATAAAGTTTAGATCTGAACGGGTGCCAAGTTCCATAGCATTTCCTTAAATCATAGCTATAGGAATGTACAACCTTCTTCAATTGATTTTAAAGAAAACGTTTATGTTTTTGGTGAGATAGTTAAATACTCTAGTTTGACGGTAAGGCTTGAAACATATGAATGATAACCAAAAATTAGTTTTGCTAACCAAAAGTATTTTTTATAAATAAGAGTAGGGGAAACTGTTGTACCTTGGTCTAGTGTATCTTGGATCACCCTTCAGTTTCTTGACAAACTGCTGTTATCTACGTAACAGAACTATACCAAAACAATGTTCACTCAGTAGAGTGCAAGCAACCGGAAGAGTGGTTGTCCAAGTCACAGAATATATACCCACACAGAAGCGAATGTCGGGCTCTCACAGATATCAGAAAATTATAAAGCCACTCCCTCTCTAAGTGGGACACCAATGGGGGGTGTGGTGTTCGTTGTTCTAACTCTGATTTGACTTCAGTACTCTAGTACAGTTTTCTATCGCTTATATTATGTGAATTAGACAAAGACAAAAAAATAATAGATATCTATCCTGTGGTTTTGTAATCGGAGTAAAAAAAAACAAACAATAAATGTCAATGAAAACTTCATGTTTGAAGATTGATAAAGTCGATTTGTGTTACTGAATCGTTGGTAGAAATATTATTCTCTATTAACTATATTATTTATCACCAGCATTCCAGGAATTTCGAATTCTCTTTTGCAAACCATTCAAAATGTTCCTTTTGTTCATCCATGTTCCTCATTTCCTCATTCATATGTAATCAAGTTATTCATAAGATTACGTATATTCTATTCTATCAAATATGCCAACAGAAATTTGAAGAAAAAAAAAGCTAAAAAACAGCCAAGAAAAATTGCAATTTGGTTACATATATGATTTTTATTCTGTGTAGAAGCATATTAAATAAATAAATACATGTTTATGATTTCTTGTTTCATTTGTGTTTTGATAATTACTGCCTGGATGTTTTTGGAAGGTAACAAACACTATGTTTGAATGAAGGTAAATATTGAGTTAGTGCACTCCAATACCCTGAAACTAGCTGTTACAATTTTCTTACGTGTTTTTGCCTCCTGAATACGAATCTGAAAAACGCGCCGTTTCTGAGTTAGAGCCTTTTTTTTCATTTTGGATCCCACATTTTCATGCACCGTTTTCTCGCCCAAAATTCACAAACACTAAATCACCCATTTCCGGCACAATTTCGTGAAAAATATAGCCTTTCTATCGAAAAAATCATCTTTCTTCATTGGGTACACATATAATCTGACCACTCATCACCAACAAATAAACAAACAAACTAACCTCAATCTGAGTCAGGTGTGAGTGAGGATGTAGTGTTGAAGAAGAATGATTCATTCAATAGAAACGGATACTTTGTACGAAATTGTAGCGGAAATGGGTGATTTATTGTTTGTAGTTTATGCTGATAGAAAGAAGGAAGCATTTTGAGGGATTTTTGGGTGAGAAAACGGTACTTGAGAATGTGGGATCCAAAACCAAAAAAGGCCCCCAACTCAGAAACGGTATGAGACCGCCACATTCTTTCGGATTCGTGTTCAAGAGTCAAAAACACGTAAGAAAAATGTAACAGCTAATTTCAGGAGTGCACTTACTCAATATTTACCTAACCCAATCCAACCTAAATTTATATTAATCTCATCTTCCACAGATTCACATAATATATATATATATATATATATATATATATATATATATATATATATACAAATATGGATCAGCATATTATTTTTCTTAATTCATAAAAATGAGCAATAAAAAATTATATTCTCAAACGTATGCCCTAACATAGTATATGTATACTAATAAGAAAAGCAATGACTTCAATAATTTCCAATTTTGATTATCCGAAAAAATATTTCACTCTAGAATCCTTATGCAGTTTATAATGATTCCCATTGTGATTATTCTGGAAGGAGTTGCAGATGTCAATAAATTGATGGAATTCACAAGCGAATCCCGTTTTTTTAGTGTAGTTGCACTGAGTTTTCTCTTTTCACTTTTCTCAGTGTGGCTGGAAGTGGGATCCAAGGTTTCTAATTTTTGACCCTAGAACATCAAAGTGCCGACGCATTCTTTCGCTTCTGTGTGGGTATATATTCTGTGTCCAAGTGCTATTGTTTTCGAGTAAAATATAAATATTTATTTTTAGCTCAAAAAGTAAGAACTTTTGGTTCTACTGTGTATTTTTTCACAAGTTGACGATTGTGTTTTGTGTTTTAAATCATATTCCACCTGAATCACTGCCCATTGGTGAGTGATTTGCTATGCCATATTTCAGTTTTAAATATAACCTAGAATATTGAAGTGTAAAAACGCACCATCATGTACCGAGTGGGCCAAATGGACATTTTTAAAGGGAAAGTCCTGTTTTCAAACTAGATAGATGAAAACTGATGGCTGTCTGTGTCTGAGTGGCAATTTTTATTACAAACTTAATGGTGAAAAGGGCATATCGATATTTATCATCGTTCCTGAGTTACGGCATGTTTTTCGAAAATGTGCATTTTCGAAAAGTTGGTGTAACTTTTTTCCTGTCGAAAATTCTTTGTTTCTATGAAGACATTTCTAAAGCACTTTTTTACGTAGAATTCAATGGTTTAAGTAATTTATTTTTTCAAATCATATATCTATAGTTATTAATGGAAAAATCATTTTTAAAAAGGAGACAACCTATGTATTCCTGCAAACTCCAATAGAACTTGAAATAACCATTCCATAAGTCACTTTTGACATGCAGAGCTTTTTCATGTAGACTTTGAAACGCACACTTTGAACAAGTACGCTCCTCAATTCGTGGTTTTTGTTAATTTTTCAAACACATTTGCAATGAAGTATGAGGGAAGGTTGAAAGATCTTATTTTTGAATTGCCGACCAACTCTAGATACGAATTGGAAGCGGCAGTGATGCAAAGATTTGATTCTATCACTCCCATTAAACTAATTAATTCGGCAAGAAATGTTCAAAAAAGGTGCCCCCTGTGTGTAGAAGCTGGTAGACATTTCGAACACCTCCTCTAAAGAAATATTTTCTTCTTGTTTGTTCTTTATTATTATTATTGTTGGAGTTTCATTTATTAGTAGTAAATATAGTATACATTGTTATCAGTTTTATAGAAACTATGAGCTTTAAATTACTGCTGTGAACAGCTTTCTTCACATTTGATAGCTACTAGTGAACACTTGCTTTCTGTTTTATCGCCGCGTTAACCAAAGCCTACTTGTTCAAAGTGTGTGTTTCAAATGCTACATGAAAAAACCTAAAAGCTCTGCATTTCAAAGGTGGCTCTAGCAAAACATCAAGTGTGCTACATTCTTGGAATGATAATTTCAAGCTCTATTGAAATATGCAAGTATATACAGGTTGTCTCATTTTAAAAAAATATTTTTCCATTAATAACTATTGATGTATGATATGAAAGAATAATTTACTAACCCCATTGAATTATACGTAAAAAAATGCTTCGGAAATGTTTTCATAGAAACAAAGAATTTTTGACAAATAAAAGATTACAGCAACTTTTCGGAAATTTACATTTAAGAAAACCATGCTGTAACTCAGAAACGATGATAGATATCGATATGTGGTTTTCACCAAGTTTGTCATAAAAATTGACACAGCCATCAGTTTTCATCTATCTAGTTTGAAAACAGAACATTCCCTTTAAAAGGGTCCAATTTGGCCCACTCGGTAACTTGGATCGGCTAGAACTGATGGACAGATTGACAGTGGAAATAGCTGTAATGTTAACTATTATTGTTAAAATTTAACTAATATTGAGTAATATTAATTTTACATACCTAATTTTTTTGCCTATTCATTTTAAGTTATTTTCATATTGTAACTTTGTACACACGTATACAAATAAAAATTAGGTTATTCTTTAATACAATTTCATTTCTTCTTCTAATGAAACAAGATAATGTATTTCTGTATGAAAATGTTGTTTTTACACGCTTTATATTAGCTTCACTTGTATGTTTGTTTGTTTATAACCGACTCCTTTGGGTGTGATTTTGATCCACTTCCAGACCTCCGAATATTTTGAAATTTGGCAGGTGTACATAATTCCGGTGACAATGCATTAAGAAATTTTTGTGTGAAAAAAAAACAAAATGGCGGCTCCAATATGGCGTACGAGTTTTGTGATTATGGTCCGATTCGCGTCAAAATTGGTATCTGAGGGTTTTCGTGGTCGGAGATTATGATTCTTCTTCTGTGTGAAAAAAAAACAAAATGGCGGCTCCAAAATGGGGACGGAGTTTTGTGATTATGGTCTGATTCTATTCAAAATTGCTATGTGGGGGTTGTTGGGGTCGAATATTAAGATTCTTCTGTGAAAATTGGAAAATGCAAGATGGCGGCTTTAAAATGGCGGCCGAGTTTTGTGATTATGGTCTGATTCTATTCAAAATTGGTATGTGGGGGTTTTTGGGGTCGGAGATTATGATTACCTAATTTGATAAGATTATCTTATTTTTTAATTCACAAAAATCTAATTTTTTAATCTATCAAAAATACAGCGGCGTGCGGATTTCAGGCGCATTTTTTTGGGATACCTACCCTTTATTATATTGAATTTTTGGAATTCTATTTTTTTCCTGATTTCAGAAATGTACCATATGATACCCCTATCTAATACCTTTTTTGAGTTAATAAACGTCGAATCACTTAGTTATATCAGTTGTACTGTGAATACATATCCTATGAAAGTTTAAATTTTTGAAGAAAGCTATGAAAATTATAACTATATTATGTTTGTTTAGTGACATTTTTCTAATGGAATAATCAAAATGGTTTACAATGAGTAAGAAACATTTTGAATATTTATACAAGGAAAATTAAATGACATGATAACTCATAAAATATGTTCAATGTGTCCACCATTATTGTCAATGCATAATTGATAACGTCTACTTATTATTGACATTCAGATTCTCTATTTCAAGTCGAATCGTGTCTTTAATGAATTTTATCATCATCATTATTATTATTAACAATGTATTTCGGAAATCCCTATAAAAATGAATCCATAGGGGTCAAGTCCCGCTCGGAAAAATTGCAAACGTTATAAAATCGATAAAAAAATCCTCAAAGAGCAGGAGCACCACACGATTTGTTCACTTAAAAAAAACTAAAAAAACACGCTTTTATAAATAAAGCACACTAAAAAGTAGGAAAGAAATAATAGTTTTAAAAAAATAAAAAAGGCTTTTATAGAAAACCAGACTGGAAAAAATATAAAATAAGAAAAAAAAAAATTTATTTAAAAAAAAGCGTGGGCAGTAAAGTAAGAAATGTCTCAGATCACAGGTAATTGATGGCCGAGGCGATACCATGCACCCCACGCTTTTTTTTTAAATAAAATAATTTTTTTTCTAATTTTCTATTTTTTTAATCTGGTTTTCTATATTAATACATATTACCTACCTTAAAGGTACAAGGTTTTGAAGTATCTATGTTTCAAACTTGATGGCAACTACCCAGACGTAGGTTATCCACATGAACAACTAATTTCTAGATTTTCAGTCGATTCACTTGAATCTCGTCGAAATAGGTCACATGTTATATTCCTCAATCTTATTCACAACAATTTGCACTGCAGCTGCATTTTGGATATATTGAAGTTTCATATTCCTAGACTCACATCTCGGAGAAACATTACTTTATATCTTCCACTTTGTCACACCAATGTTAAATTAAATGCACCTGTTTATAAGATGTGAAATACATATGATAAGATTAATGAAACCTTCGACATTTTTTGTTGCAGTGTGGCCTCAATAAAAAACTGGACTGTTGTGTTTTTGTCCAATGATTTATATTAATGTATATAGCTAACATGTTGAATAGTTCATACTGTATATTCCTATTCTGTAATTGTATCATGTATCTGTTAAATAGTGAAATAAATAAATAATAGTTTAAACTAAAAAACACGCTTTTATAGAAAACCAGACTAAAAAAATAGAAAATAAGAAAAACATGTATTTTATTTTAAAAAAAGCGTGGGGTGCATAGTATCACCTCGGCCAACAGTTACCTGTGATCTGAGACATTTCTCACTTTACTGCGCTAGGTAAAGTACTATATAATTATTGATACCATGCACCCCACGCTTTTTTTTAAATAAAATACATGTTTTTCTTATTTTCTATTTTTTTAGTCTGGTTTTCTATAAAAGCGTGTTTTTTAGTTTTTTTAAACTATTATTTATTTCCTACTTTTAAGTGTGTTTTTTTTATAAAAGCGTGTTTTCTTAGTTTTTTTTAAACTATTATTTTTATTATTTTTTTGCAAATAAAAAAATGGAATAATCTTATCATAGTAGGTAATCATAATCTCCGACCCGAAAAACCCCCACATACCAATTTTGAATAGAATCAGACCATAATCACAAAACTCCGACGCCATTTTAAAGCCGCCATCTTGAATTTTTCAATTTTTACAAAAGAATCATAATATTCGACCCCAAAAACCCCCACATACCAATTTTGAATGGAATCAGACCATAATCACAAAACTCGGCCGCCATTTTAAAGCCGCCATCTTGAATTTTTCAATTTTTACAGAAGAATAATAATATTCGACCCCAAAAACCCCCACATACCAATTTTGAATAGAATCAGACCATAATCACAAAACTCGTCCACCATTTTGGAGCCGCCATCTCGAATTTTACAATTTTGACAAAAGAATCATAATCTCCGACCACGAAAACCCCTCAGATACCAATTTTGAAGCGAATCGGACCATTATCACGAAACTCGTACGCCATATTGGAGCCGCCATTTAGTTTTTTTTTCACACAAAAATTTCTTAATGCATTGTCACCGGAATCATGTACACCTGCCAAATTTCAGATCATTCGGACGTCTGGAAGTGGGTCAAAATCGCGCCCAAAGGAGTCGGTTACAAACAAACAAACATACAAGTGAAGCTAATATAAAGCGTGTAAAAAGAAGACGTTGATGATCCATGGTACACTAAGGCGTGATCCATGGTACATTACGGTCTTGTACCATTTATCACATATCAACAAAATATATATATATATTTTTCTATAACTGTTTAATATTTAAATTCACAAAAAATACATAGTTTGTAGGAATAATGGTGATATTAGGAGAAACCCTCCATTATTATATTTAAAAAAATGGCTTTTAAAAAAATATAAAAGTAAATTGTGATCCAAGGTACAACATTGAAAATTTTCTAGACATTGACAGAGTAGTTGGGTTCCGCTGCGTCACCATATTTCAAGTCGTTTACCATACCGCAATTGTTTAGGAATTAACGTAGATTATTCAAATGTCTCCTGTTTCAACTGACGCTGGTTTCTCTTACTAGTTTTGGCCCTTGAAATGAAAGATATTTGAAATATATTTTGGAACTTTTTTGCTGTTTTCTTTGTGTCCTGTTGCGTGAGAATGGTCGATAATAAAATATTTTTTTGGATTTTGGATTCAACTGTTGATAGGTATGTACCAATTCATTTCTCAACAAATAATAACGAATTTTGCTGAGTGCTAACATCCTAATCCCTAAATATTACCACTTTTCAGCATTTCATGGCTTCGTGTGAAGGGCCTATCAATCCAAACCCACCGTTTGTCATTCGTAGTGGAAGTGGAAATACATTCTGGAAGGACACTCTACACACTTCGGAGAACATAAGAAAAAATATTTTTAGAAAACAACTCACGGTGGTAAAACCAATTCATTATCCTTCAAGTTCCGAAAATATTTGTCGGCTAATTCTGGATCGTGCATTTCAGAATTTCCTTTCACCTTTTCCAGAAAAGTATTTGGTACTGGGAGGAGAACTAAAAAAAAAAAAAATCATTGAAATATTTGAGTTTTGGGAGAAATCGGAAAACGTCAAGGTAATACGAGTTTGATTTTTGTTGGATTTTAAAATGTACATAAAAAATAGCAAGAGTTTTGTCAGTCCGGTGAGCGATTTGAATAAATGAAATCATGCCGTCATTTGGAATTTTTTTTGCAAGTGTATATCATAGTAATAATGCCGTTTTTTTAAATGACGTAGAAAATGATTCGTGAGCAATTCCTTAATTTTTTTCATTTTTAGAATCTAATGAGTAGAAAAATGGACAGAAAATATGTAAATAATCCTGATATTAAAGTGAGGAGTTGACTAAAATCATTGTATAAAGAGTATCATTATACAATGGTCTAATTCACTTTGGTACACATAGGCTAAGAGCTGGCTGCAGAAAACATGGCCTATCGAGTAACATAATGAAATGTTTTTAGTAATGTTAGTAATTATTTACTGCATGGACAAAATTTGTGCATACGTTTTGTATGGCATTTTTTCGAAAAAAAGATACCGAAAAAATTTGTGAAACATTTTCCTCAGAATAGCTCTCATAATAAATAAAATATATATGGAAATAATTATGACCCTATATATATATATATATATATATATATATATGAGAAAATGTGTTTGGAATCCAACGAAGACTCCATGTAAGAATTAATAATATAATATAGGAAATATGTTACAGATGAAATTTGACCAGTTAAAATATATGGGCCTTCTAGTGGACGTGCACCAATTCAAGTTAAAAGTAATACTATAGTTCAAAATACAAATTTTGATTCAGTTTAAAGAAAAATAAAATACTATTTTATTCCTACCCTTACTAAGAAACATTATACATTCTTGTTTTATCAGGAAACAGCTTTGATAACCTAAATCACATAAGTTTGGGTCAAAACTAATCAAATATTTGGGGAATAGACATATTGCGGGAGATTAATTAGTCTTGTCACTAGATGTAGTCATAGGCGTTGTTTATAAACATTGCTTTCCAGGTAACCCCATAAAAAGAAATCATACGGCGTTAGGTCTGGAGACCTAGCAGGCCAAGGATTACCTGAATATCGACCTATCCACTGCCCACCACACTCATTGTTCAACCACTCCCGCACTTCATTCGTAGAATGAATAGAAGCCCCTTCTTGTTGAATGAATAAACGAATCCGCTCTTGTAAAGGTAGGTTGTCGATAAATGTAGATATCTCGGACCGTAAAAAGTTCAAATATCGTTCGCCATTTAAACTTTGTCTAAAGAAGAAGGGACCTACAATTCGCTCATTTAAAATTACACACCATACATTCACCATGAAACTATATTGGTCCTTGGTTTCAATAATAAAATTAGGATCATGGGTAAATATCTAGTTACATCACACATGTACTCTGAATATGGGGAAAATACTTTTCTTACGTGTTTTTGCCTCCTGAACACGAATCCGGAAGAAAAATGCGGCGGTCTCATACCGTTCCCGAGTTACAGCACTTTTAAAAATGAAACTAACTCATTTTAGCACCGTTTTCTCGCACGATAATCACTCAAATGCCTCCTTCTTAATCCAGCATACAATACACCTAAATCACTTATTTTGGACACTTTGACAAATATCGTCGTTTTATCGAAAATCCTCTTCTTAACAGTTGAAATGAACAATTCTCGTTCCTTTGACAGAAGTCATTCTAAATGTATTCTGTCAAAAGAACGAAAATTGTTCATTTGCAACTGTGTAAGAAGGATTTTTTCGATAAAAACCACGATATTTTGTGCAAAGTTGTACCGAAAATAAGTGATTTAGGGTGTATTGTTTATGCTTGTAAAAAGAAGGAGGCATTTTGAGTTATTTTTGTGCGAGAAAACGGTGCTTGAAAATGAGGTTAGTTTTTTTAAAGTGCTGAAACTCGGAAACGGTATGAGACCGCTGCATTTTTCTTCCGGATTCGTGTTCAGGAGGCAAAAACACGTAAGAAAAGTATTTTCCCCATATTCAGAGTGCATCTACAATTTTGAGAACTGACGACACCATTTGAGGTGAAAGTTGCTTCGTCAGAAAATAGCACATTTTTTGAGAGATCACGATTGTCTTCTAACATTTCCTGGAACCATGCCCAAAATAAAATCGAGCGCCATAATCCCTGTCTCGCAGTACTTGCACAAATTTTGGTTTGTATGGGTGAAAGTGATTTTGCTTTAAAATTCGTCTAACAGAGGTTTGAGATTTCTGCCTTTTCTGCCATAATTTTCGTCGAAACTCTTGGTGTCTCAGTGACTGTCAGTAAAACATTGTTTACATTATTTACAACAGGCTTAACGTTAACACTTTAATATGTTTTCAACCGAAATAGTTTCCTTAAATTTTTGCAATATCTTTGCCACCGTAGTAAAGCAAATTTTGGTCGGATGCCTTCAATTTAAAATTTCAACTATTTCTCTTGTGCTATGATAATTTTCCCCATATAGCAATACTATTTCTATTTTTTTTGTATAGGTAATCAGTTTTGGAGCCATTTCTATTGATATATTGAAAAACACAAAAACTGATGAAGAACGATAACAAAATTGTCAAGTTATTGCGACATTTGTTATTTTTACAAGAAAAGTAGATCTTTTTCCAAAGCCGCCTTATAAAATTCAAAAATATAGCTAAGTCATTGAAGTTCAAATTTACTGACTAATATTGAATTTAGCAAGGATAAATAATGTATTATTGAGTTTTAATTACAAATATTATTTGGTTCAAATTTCATTCACGGGTTGAGAAAATTGAATAAGTTCATGTGCCTCAATATACAGGGCATGACTACACCTATTGACAAGACTAAATCGGGTTTTCATAATTAATCTCCCGCAAAATGTGTATTCCATAAATATTTGATTAGTTTTGTCCCAAACTTATGTGATTTAGGTTATTAATGCTGTTTCCAGATAAAAAAACAAGAATGTATAATGTTTCTTAGTAAAGGTAGAGGAATAAAATGGTATTTTTGTTTTTTTTTTCAATCTGGTTCAAAATTGGTACATATGGTCCTCGTCGGATTCCAAAAAAATTTTCTCAATAATTTTTTTCGATATCTTGTCAATTTGACTTATTTTTCGGCACCACAAACAACTTTTTTTAAATTCGCTCTAAATCTGAGGTCACGTGATATAAGTCGCAACGGATTTTTAGTTGTCAGACATTAGAGTTTTTCAGAAATTTCAATAACAATTTTTTTCCCATATGTAGTCAACTTTATGACGGACACTGTATATATATATATATATATAGATACATATATATATATATATATATATATATATATATATATATATATATATATATATATATATACAGAGTGGCCACTTTTAATGGGATTGTATGGTAACTTTTAAACCATAAGAGTTAGAAGGTCGGTCAAATGGAGAAAAAGTTGCATTCATAGAAGCATTGTCAAGCAGTTCAAACAAATCGAGATTATCAGGGCCGGTTATTGAGATATCATAAGAAAAGTAAATTCTGTCATTTTGATTTTTCTTTTTTTCCCACTTTATTTCGAATATTATCAAAAAATGTCACAGGAGTTTTTTATTCGACAGTAAATTATCCTCAATTTGACATAATCAGATTTCGTATCCAACGTTTCGTACGCTCTGAGCCACCCTCAACCTCATTTTTTTCAATACGGACCTGCATATTTTATGACACTTTTCGAAATAACTTTTAACGCTGAATTCAACGATATATCATACAATGTCATTCAAAGTTGATTTTCAGGTGATTTTGACCCTTATCCAAATTTCTTTGGGTCGGATCTGTATTACATTTAGGTACCTTTAGTTTAATTAACAACATGCAATACATTTCGATAAGAAAATCAACTTACTCATCTTCAACTGAATGGAACGTAACAGAATCAAAGCAAGAAACAAGTAATAATTATTTACAAATTTCAAGAGGTGAAAAACCTAATTCATGATAATTAAACGAAACTATCATTTAATGAAAGAAAAATCGAATGATTATTCGAAAATAAATGATGAACATTAATGAAGTAAGTGTTCGAAATGTCCACCATTTTGTAAAATGCACTTTGCGGTTCTGGAACCCACACTTCTTATACATTTGCTTATTTCGTCTCCTTGAATACCTTCCAATACATTCTCAATCTTCTCGCGAAGAATCTCTATTGTCGGGTTCGTAGTATCATAAATTTTATTTTTGAGATATCCCCACAAATAAAAATCCAGCGGATTCAAATCCGGAGATCTGGCAGGCCATGCTACTGGACCTCTTGTTCCAATCCATGAATCGGGAAAAGTTCGATTTAAATAGTCTGTGACTATTCTTGAGTTGTGTGGACCACATCCGTCTTGTTGGAACCATGGACTATTACGCCGATACCGTATAGGAAGATCATCCAACATTTCTTCTATAATTTCTACATATTTTGCTCCGGTTAGGTTGCCGTCAATAAAATAGGGTCCCAGTAATTTATTATTCAACAAACCGCACCATATGTTCAAAGAAAAACGATATTGATGTCTAACTTCATGAATTAAGTGAGGATTTTCTGTGGCATAAAAATGTTTGTTCCTTCGATTGAACATGCCAGAATTTGTGAATGTCGTTTCGTCTCCCCAAATGATATTGTGCGCAAAATTGTTGTTATTCCGCACTTTCCGTTGAAACCAATTACAGAATTGCAACCTTCTCTCAGGATCATTGCGATATAGTTTTTGCACGGCTTGGTATTTATAGTCATGGTATCCGTGTCTCTTGAGTAGTTCTCGATCCTATTCCTGGATTCATTCGAATTTGGGCCAGAACATTGATGTCATTGATAGGCTCGTTTCGTCGTACATAAGGACCTCTAGGTTTGATGAATGAATTATGTGCAAGTAACGTTGTAGATAAACGTCGAAACATTTTAATATTTGGTGTTGTTCTTTCAGGATATAATTCACCATACCTTTGTTGTGCTTTGAACGAATTTCTATCTAGTTTTATGTACACTTCGTACATATCTCTTTTCTCTTCATTTGTGTATCTTACCATATCGAATAAGTTAAATTGAAATTACTCAGAAAATTATTTAATGACAAGTTCTTGTGACACAATAATAAACGAAGTGACAAATAATATGACATTTCTTGTTATGTTCTTTTTTATCCACGGCCTACTACTTGAAAATAATACATTCAATGAACCTAGAGTTGTGTGTATGTAAGAAAAACAAGTCTATCAACGATATCAATGTTCTGACCCAAATTCAATTGAACCCAGAAAAAAATCGAGAACTGTGGCCAGTGAATGCAATTTATCAAAAACTGCTGTTAATAAAATAGTCAAGAGACGCGAATACAATGATTTTAAATTTGAATACCAAGCCTTGCAAAAATTATATCGTAATGATCTCAAAATAAAGTTCGATTCTGTAATTTGTTTCAACGGAACAAATGACAAATCCAACAATAATGATTCCTCGCGAGAAGATTGAGAATGTATTGGAAGGTATTCAAGGAGACGAAATAAGCAAATGTATGAGAAGTATGGGCTCCAGAACCGCAAAGTGCATTTTACAAAATGGTGGACATTTCGAACACTTACTTCATTAATGTTCATCATTTACTTTCGAATAATCATTTGATTTTTCTTTCATTAAATGATAGTTTCGTTTAATTATTATGAATTAGGTTTTTCACCTCTTGAAATTTGTAAATAATTATTACTTGTTTCTTGCTTTGATTCTGTTACGTTCCATTCAGTTGAAGATGAGTAAGTTGATTTTCTTATCGAAATGTATTGCATGTTGTTAATTAAACTAAAGGTACCTAAATGTAATGCAGATCCGACCCAAAGAAATTTGGATAATGGTCAAAATCACCTGAAAATCAACTTTGAATGACATTGTATGATATATCGTTGAATTCAGCGTTAAAATTTATTTCGAAAAGTGTCATAAAATATGCAGGTCCGTATTGAAAAAAATGAGGTTGAGGGTGGCCCAGAGCGTACGAAACGTTGGATACAAAATCTGATTATGTCAAAATGAGGATAATTTACTGTCGAATAAAAAACTCTCGTGACATTTTTTGATAATATTCAAAATAAAGTGGGAAAAAAAGAAAAATTAAAATGACAGAATTTACTTTTCTTATGATATCTCAATAACCGGTCCTGATAATCTCGATTTGTTTGAACTGCTCGACAATGCTTCTATGAATGCAACTTTTTCTCCATTTGACCGACCTTCTAACTCTTATGGTTTAAAAGTTACCAATACAATCCCATTAAAAAAGTGGCCACTCTGTATATATATATATATATATATATATATATATATATATATATATATATATATATATAAATATATATATATATATTTTTTGGAGGTTCTTGGGATGTAGATTCAATAAGAGAAATGAGAGTTTTTAGACAGACGTTTCGCCTCTGGCCAGAGGCATCATCAGTATTGGCTTTTTTTTATTCATTATAAGTAGGTAATATTTTGTTTATCAACATTGCTGAAAGAAACAATCATTATTAGGGGGACAATAGAGATACCGTTGAGGTGGTAATGTGAGTTTGTTTTGATTATAATTTTTTTGCTACGGTACGTAAATTATTAATTTGATTATTTATTCAATTAATTACGGTTTAACAACATTGCTGAAAGAAACAATCATTATCAGGGGGACAATAGAGATATCGTTGAGGTGGTAATGTGAGTTTGTTTTGATTATAATTTTTTTGCTACGGTACATAAATTATTACGTAAATTATTAATCTGATTATTTATTTAATTAATTATAATCAAAACAAACTCACATTACCACCTCAACGGTATCTCTATTGTCCCCCTAATAATGATTGTTTTTTCAGCAATGTTGTTAAACAAAATATTACCTTAATTATAAACAAAACAAACTCACATTAATAATGAATAAAAAAAAGCCAATACTGATGATGCCTCTGGCCAGAGGCAAAACGTCTATCTAAAAACTCTCATTTCTCTTATTGAATCTACATCCCAAGAACCTCCAAAAAATAAAAATATCAATAAGAGTCAAGAATCATTCTCCCCAAATATATATATATATATATATATATATATATATATATATATATATATATATATCTTTGAATAATTTCAACTAATAATGGATCCCAAAAAGAGCCGAAAAATATGTGAAACTCATCGACACCTTTTCCTCAGAACAGCTCTCGTAATAAATTAAAATATATATGAAATTGATAATGATCTTTCGCTGATAACTTTTTTCCTCTCCTCGAAGACTAATATCACTGATTTTATGGATTACTCACCTCCTTTATCATTCCGCTGCATTCCAATTGTACCCCCAACATATAAAACCAACACTTTTTTGCACTGAACCATAGTGAGAAATCTTCCTTACATCGAAACTGGTACAAAACTGCCGATCAATTGGTAGTTTTATTCCACGTATTCATTATACTGAATAATTGGATTCGATTCGATAGATCAAGAGATGCAAATATTGGAAAATAAACTCGGGATTTCCATGTTGCAAACGTTTATACCGAATGTAATTTGGTAACTGCGTTTTAATTAATAGATCAAATGTAACACATAAGGGGTCAATTGCCATCAATATAATCGGACGCGTTACGCAAACTGATATATTTTAATTTCCCCATTTCATAAGCGTGATTTCAAAAGGATATCAAACTTGAAAAATAAATTAATCTGAACTTAATTTCTCCTTCAACAATTTTCATGGTTATCATGAATGAAAACAAAGGATTAGTTGAATAGAAGCAGATGATCTAGAGGGGGGCAAAAGGGGGCTTGCGTTTCGGATGGCACGAGGGGGGGGTCAGCAAATTAATGAAATTGTTACCACTTATATAAAGAACCTGGGAAAAACAGGTTCATGAATCGTTTTTCATTAGTCACAAGTAGCACGCTAAAAAATGAAGGCACTCTACAATCATGATTACCTGCTATGGAGACCAGCTGACAGTGATGGTACTGTCATATCAGTAAAAGTCAGAGTTGTCAATTAGCAGTGATTCCATCATGAATACTTTTACTAACGCTGAAATGGCTGACATGCACTTTATTTCTGGATTAGCAAATGGAAATGCGGAAGAAGCACGGATAATCTACCAGGATAGATATCTTAACAGAGTAATTCCATGTGCTAAAACATTTAGAACGCTACATGCAAGATTATGTGAAACTGGAAGTTTTAATAAAAATGTAAGTGGTGGAAGACCAGAAACTGTAACAACGCCTGAACTAGAAGAAGCTATACTTGATGCGATAGAAGAAGATCCTTCAAATAGTACCAGGAAGATTGCACTGCAGCTTGAAGTAAGTCCAAAAACCGTTTGAAATCTAAAAAGAAACCTCCTATACCCATATCACATACAGCGGGTCCAAGCTCTACTGCCTGGGGATTTTCACCCAAGATCAATGTTTTGCAGGTGGTTGATTCATACGATGGCACACAATAATAATTTTTCACCAAATATTTTATTTACGGACGAGGCAAATTTTTCACGAGATTCTATTATGAACTTTCACAATAACAATTTCTGGGCCGACAAAAATCCCCACAGTATTAAAGAAAGTCATTTTCAGCAACGATTTTCGCTGAACGTTTGGGTAGGAATTATTGGTGACTACCTAATTGGACCCTTTTTTTTACCAGCAAGATTATCAGGTCCATCCTACACGGCTTTTTTGCGAAATCATTTACCCATTTTGTTGGAAGAAGTACCCGTACTTGTAAGAGGCAACATGTGGTTTATGCACGACGGAGCTCCAGCTCATTTTAGTGTTCTTGCTCGTCAGCATCTCGACATCACCTACCCTAATCGCTGAATTGGACGTGCAGGACCTCAACATTGGCCCGCTCGCAGTCCTGATATGAATCTGCTAGATTTCTATTTATGGGGTCATCTGAAGGCTCTCGTTTATAAAACCCCTATACTAGATGTGAATGACTTGAGGAATCGAATAAGTGACAATTGCAATGTCATAAGGAATACTCCAGGTATTTTTGAACGTGTCAGACAATCAATGACACATCGATTGCAGTCGTGTATTTTATCAGACGGTGGACATTTTGCTCATTTACTTTAAGGTCAAAATTGTTTATTTTTTACTTTAGGTTTGTATTTTATGTTGTCCATGGATAATTTGTAGAATAAGTTAGAGTATTTTTTTCTCGAAAACGAAGCTCGATATGAATAAAACACAGGGGAGCAAAGAGTTGTATTTTCAGTTGTTTAATCTGAAAAAATAAAATACTACAAAAAAAACTTTTTTTTTCTCAGTATTGTTGGCTGTGGTGCCCACTGAGACGCCCCTGGACCTACTTGAGGCCAAATAATTGCCTTATTACTTCAAATAGCTGTACCACATTTCAACCACATCGGTTTCAGGATATTCAGGATATTTTATAAATACCTTTTTTTTAATACTTCAACGCCCTGTATCTCAGAAACGAAGCAACTCCGGACATATGTTCATAGGATTTTTTTTGGTCAAATGACCTAACGAATCTTCCCCTGAACTTTCGTACCGTAGTTAGGAAACACCCTGTATTTAGGACACTGAAGTAGGAAATGTTTGATACTGATTTCTGTATTACACACTTCACAAACAGGGGCTTCCTCTTTCTTGAGTAGGTGTTCATGGGTGTATCGGGTGTGGCCTATTCTCAGGCGTGTTATGATTGATTGTTTGTTTCTGGATATTGGTAGACGAGTCCAAGGTGTGGTCGTTGTCCTGACCTCCCTGAGTTTGGTTTGTGATGATGTCCAAATATTCTGCCAGTATTCACTGCTTTTAGATTTGATAAAGGCTTTAACGTCATTTAGTGGGATAGGGTCCTCAGCAATGGGCACCGTGTTGTTGAGTGCTGTTTCTTTGGCTAGGATATCTGCTCTTTCATTGATCGCTAGGCCGATATGAGAAGGAACCCATATGATCTCAACAGCTTTGTTCATTTCATGAATTGTGCTTAGCTGTTCTTTTATCAAAAGTAACGAACGGTTGTCTGAGTAGAGATGGTTCAAGCTCTTAATGGTACTAAGTGAATCGGTGATAACCAGGTGGTGTTCATGTTGGCTTTCGGTGCAGAATGTAAGGGCTTTATGAATTGCGTACATCTCCGCCGAAAATACACTGAAGATATGTGGTAGTTTGTAACTAAGATTGACATTTTTAGTTATTACAGCAGCTGAAGTACCGTTATCAACTCTAGAACCATCCGTATAGATCTGTTGGTGATTGTTATAGTCATTGAGGATTTCTCTGAAGCTGTTTAGAATGATTTGAGTGGGTGTTCAGTTTTACTGAAGATCACGAGTTGTGTATTGCACTCAGGTAATGGTAAAAGCCAAGGCGGTGTAGTTCGAATCTGGAGAGGTAATGTAGTAGGAAAAATGATATTGTATTTTTGGCAGAGTGTGTTTATTCTATGGTAGAAGGGGGGGATGAGCCGAGGGTGATTAGTGCAAAGCAGCTTGAATCTATCAGATAATGTGAAATTTCTTGCAGGATAGTTGAGATTATAAAATATGTTCGTGGCATATTGGAGACTCAAAAGTTCTCTCCTTAGGACCAGGGGGGGTTTCACCAGATTCTACCAGGACACAGTTCTGACAGTTGTCTACCTAGTCTAGTTGTCACTTATTTGAGTCATCAAAATCAACAATATTATAAAAAAAACGTGGTTCATTTTACGAATTCTGAGTTTGCAGATATGCATTACATGTATGAGCTTGCAGATGGTAACGCACTGGAAGCCAGGCGGTTGTATGAATACCGCTTCCCAAATAAAAACATTCCAGATGCACGAACATTTTCAAACATTCATAGAAGGTTGTGCGAAAAGGGAAGTTTTGAAGCAGACAATCATCTGAAAGGACTGTACTGTAAGAACACCAGGAATTGAGGTAGCGGTTTTGAATTCAATTGAGGTAGCTTGTGGCTCAGTGTCACGAGCGTCGGTCTTGTGTCAACTGTTTCCACCTGGCGCGGGTTCGATTCCCGCAGCTGGTGAAAAATTTTTTCAAGGTCCCAAGAGTGGTTTCGGATCCCACTATAAAAGGTAAGGTCCCCGTGATCTTAACTTGTACAAGTTTTCATCATTTTCCGAGGGTTGGTCAAACAACTAAGAAAGCGGTTAAAAACAATTTTACAATTTTTTTTACAGATCCCGGATTAAGTACACGAAAAATCTCACTTATTCCTGTTTGGAAAATTCTCCATGACTTTTTATTATATCCCTACCGTATCCAACGGGCTCAGGCACTACTTCCTCGGGACTTTCCATTACGGATGAACTTTTGCCAAGGGTTTCTTCAAATAGTGTATGAAAATCCATTATTTGACAGTGAAATTTTATTCTCCAATGAAGCCAATTTTTCCAGAAACGCCATCCAAAACTTTCACAATAATCATTTTTGGGCTGAAGAAAACCCCCATGTAATCTTGGAATCCCGTCACCAGTAGAAGTTTTCCGTTAACGTGTGGGCTGGAATATGCGGTGATTATTTAATTGGACCCTATTTTCTTCATGCGAGGTTGAATAGTCATAATTACCGACAGTTTCTCGAAGAAGAATTGCCAGCTTTGATGGAAAATTTTCCCATTTTATTAAGGAATCGACTGTGGTTTATGCACGACAGATGCCAAAGAATATTTGAACCAAAATTACAATAATCGCTGGATAGGTCGCGGAGGACCACATACTGGCCACCTAGGTCCCCGGGCCTCAATAGTTCAGATTATTTCCTTTAAGGTAATCTTAAAACATTGGTTCACAGCACACCAATTCATACTGAAGAACAGTTGGAAAATCGAATCATAGTTTCTTGCGAAACTATTAGAAACAGTCCCGGCATTTCCCAAAAATTACGTTATTCCATGAGAAAAAGATCAGAGGCATGCCTATTTGCAGGAATTTCACATTTTGAATATCTGATTTAATTTATTTCTTTGTGCGTTCAGTGAAATTTTGTGTTAGCATTCCAAAATGTATTTAGATTACTTTAATTTTGTAATTTTACCGTTTAAAAATTATTCTCTTAAATAAATGTTCGTTTAAAGTTATATGAATAATAATAAATAATGAAATAGATATAAATAATAAAATGATATAAAATAGAGATAATATCAGTACAGCAGGTAAATACAGGTAACCCACAAAGGGATGAATCCCTGTGCGTGGGTATATGAATATCTTAACATACACATATATTACACATCCATGAGTATATACACCTATACAAATATATACTTACATAATAATAATAATAATAATAATAATTTATTGAATCCTTTAAGATCAAATACATGATATAGGATACGTCAAGAACACAAAAAGGTAGACAAATAATCAAAATACCAAAATACAAAATATAAATGTCACATATACACAGATAGAACTAACATTTTATCTGGAATTTAAAACAAATCACATGTAAAATATAATTGTCATATATACACAGACAGAACTAACATTTTATCTCGAGTTTAAAAATTCAGAAATGCTGTAGAAACAGTTTTCTTGCAGATATCTCTTCAATTTCGATTTGAACATATTTTTGTTTCACACATACGTTATACATATATAAAACAAATTTTAAAAAGAATTTGAACATAACATATAGGTATAAGCGGACTGAGGTAGCATATATCACATCAATATCAACTATCAGAAGGATCAAATGTTATTATATTTTTTTCATTGGTGAATTCATCATCATATTTTTTTCATTGATGAATTCACAGCTTAATCGATAGGTATTTTTCCTATCGATTAAGCTGTGAATTCTTTTTCTAGGGACAGACTGAAGCCAAACAGTAGTTTTTTTTTGAATAGACCGTAGAATTTTAGCCTAAAGAATGGGACCAAGGTAATTATAGCATGTTTGGATTAGGGTTTTTTCAACTTTTGGTATAGCCGTTGTTTTGGCTTTGTGTCTTGTATTATAACCATGTTCTATTAGCCTATAATGGTTTAGTATTATGCGCTGATAAAATAATTGTATTGCAGCAAACGCTCTAGTTTCCTTATATAGTTCCTCAGTTGAGTAAGAGAAATTTTCACAATCCACTTTTGTGTTATCTCTAGTTTTTTCAGGTGATTGTTGGTCACCCCTCCCCATGCTAAAATATCATAATTGATATGAGGTTTCACTAGAGAATTATAAAGGATTTCGAGATGAGTCTGGTTGAAAATCCTCCTCAAAAACTTGAACAGAAATATTAAGCTTCTTACTTTTTTGACTATATACTCGATATGATGGTTCCATTTCAGGTTATTGTCTATTATAACCTTGGTGATTTGATCTTGTTTGCATAATTTATTTTCGTTATCGTATTAGAACAGACATATGAAAGTGTTTTTAAGGGGGGAAATTACTGGGGGGATGAGAAAA
>JAFIRS010007128.1:0-28048 GCA_018342105.1 Gonioctena quinquepunctata | reverse complement strand
TAGCTCTTTTCAGTGGCAGGATTTCATCAATGTCTGATGTAGCCACATCAGAAGTTTCTTCTGCTCTTCTTAATTTTATTGAAGCTTTTTGATAATTATCTATAACAAAATGTTAATACAGGTTTCTATCTCTAGTTATTCATATAAATATGAAAATATAGTAGACAGTTTTCACAATCTTGACTTTTTAAAATATGTCAACTGTCAAAATCATAGACAAGAGTTCTATGGTCAAAATTTTTGACAATTTTATTGACAACTGATGTCTAAGGTCTTACTTACTCTGATCCCATTCTAATGGATTAAATCATCTTATTAGAACCTACCTTCTTGAAAAAATGTTTTGTCTATTTTGAATAGACACCACTGTTCATTTGGAGTCTCTCCCTTTTTGAGGCTTCTCAAAAAAACATCCTGCTGCTTATGTGGGGACCACCAAACTTCCCTCTTTAAAGGTGTCAGCCATTTTTCATGCACCAACGAAATCGATAAAGATACGTTGTCACCGGTGTCTGGTTCGGCAAATTGAACGCCATAAAACATGACAAAATGATTGAGAGTTTTATTACCTAAACGAATAGGTAACAGGACCTCGGACCACGACACGAAATAAAATGTTAAGCAAAATTGAGCAAAAGCAGGCAATGGCTGGCAAACTACGAAACTACCGTCATCCTACTTCATCATCGCCCGGCTATCGCCGCGCCCCGCGCCGGCCGGCCGAGGTGTTTATTTTATGACATTTATGTTTATTCGTCATTTCTCGTTTGTTGTCGGCTATGGTTCGGGTTGTTTTTTGTTATTGTTCGCATGGCCGCTAATTTATTTAGATAAATTTAGCTAACGGGTGATTCTTGTATTTTTTTACTTTGCCATATTTATTTTTATACGTTTTCAGAAATTGAAAAATATTTTACCCTAAATGATAGTTGTTTGAATATTAAAAAACATAAAGTTGGTGAATAAAATCACGTCACAATGACGTGAAAAAATGACTAGATTCAGAAGGATCCAAATTCGTGTTCAAACTGACGTCATATTTACGTCACTTTTTGGGGCCCGAATGACCTCGACGTATTTGACCTGATTTTCACGTGATAATGACGTGTTTAGACGTCACTCTGCTAGCTGGGAAGTACTCTAACAAGACAACTTCTACTGGAGTACATGAATATGAAGAGTCTGCATGTATATCATGCGAAGTTTAACAAAAAATGGAAATGTCGAAAGCTGGGTTCGAACAAGGGACCGCCAGATCTTCAGTCTATCGCTCTTCCAACTGAGCTATTTCGACTTATGAAACAAGTACTATAACTTCAATAGAAGACAATTCTCGCATACTTTTTATTTAGGTAATTTATCATATATCCATTTATACAAAATATCAACATTTTGAAGACTACAAGAACGCTATGTGATGCATACAGGATGCTGTGTTGTCGAATGTAGGAACCATCCACCATGTGTTATCTAAATCTTCCAAATTAATTATTTCTGCAGCATTAATTTTCCAAAAAATTTCCCACGTACATAAATCATAGTGACGTCATAGATGTTCTGTTTGAGAATCGAGTTCAGTAGATGATATTCAATAAAACCTGAAGAATATCTTAGGCCCTGAACATTTTTCTCCAGATAGACGGCATTCTGTCTGTCTTCTTCACTCAGCGAGGAAAAGCTTTGGTTTGGTAATAGTAAAAAATTGTTGCATTGATCTCCGGTCCGGATGGCAATCTCCTTTGGCTGGAAGACCTCATCAACGACGAATGCTTGAATGTCAATGAACGCTACTCTCATATCGACGACGCTTGGCAGTAAACTAAACTCTTGTCTGACATTCAGTTCAGTTTTCTAATAATGAGTGGGAGGTGCTCAATGATGGTGTCGTGCACGATGATGCAGTAGGCTCGGGTATTGTCGGGAAAACCCGCCGATGCCTCGATCTCCAGCTTAACATCGAGATTGGAACTCTTGATGCTTTCGTCTCTTCTGGAACAATCGATGACGAAACATGTTTTGTTTGCAAAGTCGGCATAAGACGGGAGAGGCGTGTGGTGGTAGGAATTCTTGTAGCCGAATCCAAATTGCATGTAATTGTGATAGGCTTGCGAAAAGTCCCCATTGCTAAATTGCGAATGCATCTTTTCCTTATGGCAAGTTTCGCCGTTCAACGTCAGAGTAATATTCTCGATATTTATGTGATTGAATGCTGTGGGATCATTATTGGTGCTGTTATGATCACGATTTTTCTGAAAGCATACAACTTCGTATCGAGGACTTTCGATAAACGACGAAGTTTTCACTGCCCATATTTCGGTGGTGAAACCGATCGTGAGAGCTGGCAGCATGTGCAAATCCCATTTTCTAAACGGAATCAGAATGGGGCTGTCGGCTTTGATACCTTTCAGAAGCTGTAATTTGATGGCATCGCTGGGATATAATCGTTTAATTTTCAGTTCAATATTTTCAATTTCCAATTTAACTTCTGTAGGTATTGTAGCATCCTTCTTATCGTCAATTTTGAAACAATTATTATCGTTCCCAGCTCTGACCAATCGTATAGCCTGCTTTCCATAAGAAACGTACTGATACTTAGAAAAATCGAATTAAACGGTTTTCTTCACATAAAGGATTCAATATAAAATTGAACCAGAAAATGGTAGATCTCAGGTGAAAAACAACTACTTTCCTGGCAAATACCACGCAGAACATTGAATGATATTCACCTGAAAATCCATGCATACTTCCATATAATATCAATGGACATTGAATGCAAATGTTTCTTTCTGATAAGCTCGATTATGTCCAATCTATGTCGTGTTCACCTAACAATCCGCATACCGGTTTCAGGCTTCTTGGCCCTCATCAGTACGGAGTACTGATACTTGTTGAAAATGTTCAAATAGTGTCTGAGCGGAATGAACATGTTGAATGTCAGAGCGGTAGGTGAAATGGCGCCCACAGTATTGGGATGAGTCCAGCCAGAGTTGGAAAGCAGTTTCGTTTCTTCGCTTATGTAGCACAAGAAGCCTCTCACCGTACTAACGATACCCACATCACGTACAGTCTCCAATTCCTTGCCGTTCTGCTCGTAGCTGGCCGATTGAAACATGGAAGGGCCAGCGTTGTTTACAAACGTCACTTTTCCATCACCTTGAATTCTGGTTACTTTCCCGCTAATATACAAATGGCTATCAAACAAAGCATCAAAGGCATCCGATTGGTTGACACTGATTTCGATGACGTCATTATTTCGAAATGATTTGACATAAGGGTAATACGTCCTCCATTCGACTTCTGTATTGTTTCGTCCATTTGAGGTTTTCGGAAAATGTTGGAACACTTGACTCGACAACATGATGACGGAGAGATTTCAGGAGAGGTATATACTCTGCAGATAATTGACGAATCGTTGTCGTGAATGTCTTGTTGAAGACTGAAGGCTCGAATGTAGATGCAGGACTTTTATCGATTTTCAGGACTATAGTTTATTCAATTCCAGACGAACAATAATTTCCTTTCCTCGAAAATTAATCAACTGAAAATGTTTATCCAACACTCTCAGCGTAATGTTATCCAATTCACTTTGATGATGGATAGGCAGATATATGAGATGATTGGGAGTTTCGTCAATGGCGTAACCAGGGTCAGACTGATAGATAGGGACATAAGGGAAACCGCTCTTGTAGAATGGCCTTTACATCAAAACCAACATGCCTATCTAACAGGAAAATCATGCGAGACAGCACTTTATCAGCTGTTTCAAGGCTTGAAGAGTCTCTAGCAAACAAAGAAATTGCACTATGCACTTTTCTAGACATCGAAGGAGCCTTCGACAACACCTCCTTTGAAAGTATGGTCTCTGCGGCCACTCGAAGAGGCATTGACGAAACCATCTGCAGGTGGATACACTCAATGCTTCATAATAGACTGGTCCAAGCCAACATGTTCGAGGAAACAGAGCAGGTTGAAATTTCCAGAGGTACCCCACAGGGGGGGCATACTCTCCCCCCTTCTGTGGGACATGGTTGTAGACGAACTGCTAATTTCTCTGAATAACCAAGGGTATTACTCTCAAGGGTATGCAGATGACTTGGTCATCCTCATCAAGGGAAAGAATACTCGAACAACCTCAGAGCTAATGCAAAATGCACTGAGGACAGTAGAGGAATGGTGTAACAGAGAGAGCCTAAGGGCAAATCCGAACAAAACAACACTAATTCCCTTCACCCGGAGAAGAAACATGGGAGATCTCATACCTCCCAGACTATTCGGTGAAACATTACAAGTAGTAGAGCAGGTGAAATATCTAGGGCTGATTCTTGACGAGAAACTAACCTGGAACCCGCATCTTCAACATGTAACCAACAAAAGCAAGATAACCTTCATGATGTGCAGGAGAGCTTTTGAAAAACCTGGGGCTTAAACCGAAAGCCATGCACTGGCTTTACACAGCGGTAATAAGACCAAGAATAACTTATGGCTCACTCTTATGGTGGCCAAAACAAATCAAAGACAGGCAAAATCAACCTTGGGAAATCCAGAGGCTTGCCTGTCTCTGCATCACGGGTGCAATGAACAGCACTCCAACAGCTGCAATGGAAATCATCCTAAACCTCGAACCCCTTGACTTACATGTCATTGGAGAGGCCAGGATGAGTGCATACAGACTGAAACAAACGAAAACTGGAGAATCCGAACAACTGGACATACCAGAATCACTCATGTAATCAACATCGAAGAACTCGAAATGATTTCAGATTACATGCAACCCCTATACTCATTCGAAAACCATTCGAAACACGAATTGATGAATCTGGATGGGCCCTGAGTATAGAATCACAATCAACTGCGGACATAGTCTGGTATACAGACGGTTCGAATACAGTTGAAGGTACGTGAGCAGGAATACATGGGGTAAGGCCAAGAAGGGATTACATAATACCACTTGGTAAATGCTCCACGATATTCCAAGCTGAAACACATGCTATCATGGTATGCATTCAGAAGAATCTAGAAAGTGGTTATAGGAAAAAACACATCTACATTCTATCTGACTGTCAAAGTGCTATCAAAGCACTCAACTCTACACAGATAAAGTCCAAACTGGTCTGGGACTGCCTCCAGAACCTCATCGAGCTGGCAAAACACAACAAGGTCACCTTGATGTGGGTGCCAGGTCATAGAGGCATTGAAGGCAACGTCAAAGCGGACCAGCTAGCTAGACAAGCATCTGAAACGCTATTCACAGGGCCAGAACCTGTACACGGGATTAGCAAAAACCGATGCAGGACCCTGATCGACGAGTGGATAAAAAGAAGACACCAACAATATTGGGATCAAACTGTCGGGCAAATACACAGCAAAGTCATGGTAGGGCATCCAAACCGGACCCTGACGGCTGACCTTCTGAACCTGAACAGAACGAAGGCCGTATAATAATAGGTCTGTTGACTGGACACGCGGCCTAAGAAAACACCAAAGGGACAAGATTGGGATCAAAGAGTCGGACGAATAAACAGCACATATCATCTTCGACTGTGACGCCCTAAGTAGTAGGCGACACAGAACCTTTGGAGAGATCAGCCCGGAAACAGGCATGAATCCGAAGAACCTTATCAACAGGCTTCTTAACCTAATTAAAGGCACAAACCTGTTTGAATGAGGAAGCACTGACGACAGAGTGATACAATAGACCCCAGCTGGTCGCAGTGTCAAGGGAAGCTAAGTGCCAACCCTGTCTCTGGCTCGTCAGCCTCAAACCAACCACCACCAGGGTCAGCGTCTATAGCAAATTCGTATATCGTATGAGACGGTCTGTCGTTGTAGAAGGCTCCAGACGTAATATTGTTGTAGACGTGAATCGTTCGTACTTGTATAATGTTGACGGGTCGATCGGATGCGTGATGAATGTTGGGTGCAAGGGTGGAAGACGAAAATCCCAATATATGAGCAAGAGTATCTTCAGTCGTGAAGTCGATTACGTGTTTCCAGCAAAATATTTCGCTTTTCAGCGTATTATTATTGGGACGGAGAAGGCGTCAGGACGTTCGACGAATTGTTTTGGAACAATGTGTTTTTGCAGCAATGCTTCAATATCTTCAATTTCGTAGGCTCCAACAGAAATATCAATGCTTTTTCTCTAGCTCTTATCTCCGTTCTCGAAATAATGAAACTTTGTGCCCTCCGATATGGAGGGGCGGCGTGAAATTGATGGAAAGCGTCGACGAGCGACCGTTCAAGGTTAATATCATAGACATGACTGAGCCATTTCGATAAGGGGCATGATATAAATAACAGAAAAACAATAGATTATAATTTATTCAAACAATAATAACATTCGTTTCGTGAAGTAACATAACCAAAATACTGTTTGGGAGTCTGACGGCTGTGACATTCTTTCTGATGATGACTGAAACATGGTAGACGAACTTGCAGCTCGAAACAAACTTTGTATTCTTCAGGTAGTTTATGCCACACATCTAGTAATTCCCAGGGCCCAGCATAATGTATCAGATAGTCCAGAGGAAAAGCTTTCAATTCTGCATCACCCAAGTCTCTCAGACATATTTCATACATTTTCGAGTAGAAAGCGTATGCATAGATGTCCACAACTGAACTGATTATAATTGTGATAACGATCGTTGTTATATATATAATTTCAACGTTTCTACCAAAATATCTTGCAAGTTCCAATGGCGGCTTTAGGTTGCCAAAGCTATCGAAATAATTTACAGTGTTGCCGTTTTTTATGTAAGCAACCCAATGTGTACCCACATTTTTCTTAGAGTCCAAATGCAGTACAGCAAATTCCTTCTATAGAGGAAGCTGCAGTAGCGAGTCTCGCATAAAAACTCCTCTAAAATGGGGTATTTTCAATTGACGAGCTCATTTTTTATCCGAGTAGTACAATGCTCTATTGGGCAGCTTCAATAGGAGTTTTTTGCTTCTTCAAATAGAGACCACGTCCTTGATGTCGCTGTTGTTGTTTTTTCAAGAATAATCCATAACCTCGGGGGGTCTTGCGTAAATACAGACCAGATCCCAAATGTTCCATAGATTTATGACGTTGATTTCTTCGAGTTTCTTTTTGGCATTCTTTGTATCTATAACCGTCTTGGCTATGGCGTTTGCGCTCCCCACCAACGTACCCAAGGCCGAACGTCCAGCAAATAGTAGTATTAGCGGTAGGAAACCTCCGGATTTTGATTCGAAAGGAATAACTCTCGGCTGTCGTATTTTCTTACGTCCTTGTTGAACGACCATTTTTGCCGCCTTCAAAGCTGAAGCGATGGATTTCTTCACATTATTCGGATGAGGCTTCCATTCTTTATTTATTTTCCCAATATGACTGTGGAATGACGTCATACCCATGCCGAATTTGCGTTTAGTTTTAATGGCTCCAGTAACGAAGAGAGCGCTGGTTTTTTCGCCAAGTCTTTGGATTTGACTCGTTGCCACGCCTTTTCTTCGAGAACTTTGTCGGCTTTATGACGTGCTTCGAGAGATGTGTCTAGCGAATAGGCAATATCGTGCTGCTTGCAAGCTGCGTCTAAAAGATTCACTCCTTCGTCACCAGGTGCGAGACGTTGTTTCAATCGAGTTCCAGGACCGCAATACTGATATCCCGGCAGATGTAATTCGAAAGGTAACTTATTGATGAGCGTATTAATGACACCTTCTCCGCTATACGTCAACATGAGGACTGACGTCACAACGATTACATCACTCAGTTATGAGGATTTCAACAGAGGTTTGAGGTTATTGATGTGACAGTGATTGTCAGTTGTACTGAGACTTTTGAAACGTCAACATGTCTATACTATTTCCTGAGCCCGATTGTTATGGCATCAATATGAATGGGATGAAATTTTCCATAGGGCAAGAACCCATAGACATTGAAGGCAATACGTTGAAACTTGGTCACGACACCTATGAACTGACTGAGGGCTTGAAAAGACTTCTGACTAAAAAGCAGCCTACAAATTTCATTGATCAAGATCTTATAAACTATAAAACGATTCTGATGTTGACCGATGCATACAAAAGATCAAATGGGAAAATCAACACCAATAATTTTTGGAAACATAAAAATATCATCTCCAAGATATTTCCACCAAAGAGGAAATGGAGTGCAAAGAAGTATACAGAGCAAAACAAGATAACAACCACTCAAGTGAACGAGATGAATGATGAACAGCATGTGAATTCCGATCAGAATATGGAGATTGGTCAACAAGAAAAAAACGCTACCAATCGGTAACTATGACGATTTTGAAACCCCCAAACGTAAAAAAAACATGGCGAATTATTGCCAAACTCCTTCCGAGCCATCATCTCGGGGCCGAGCGGATGTGGGAAGACAAATATAGCGTTATCATTACTGTTCAGTCCGAATGGTGCAAATTTTGAAAACGTTTACGTCTACTCAAAGTCGCTATATCAACCCAAGTACCAACTGCTTCAAGATGTATTAAATGAAGTCAAAGAAATCGGTTATTTTCCGTTCCGAGAAAACGAGGAAATTATGAGTCCTCATGAAGCCAAACCCGACTCGATATTCATATTCGATGATGTGGCTTGTGATGGTCAACATAAAATTCGAGAATATTTTTCAATGTGCAGACACAAGGACATTGACCATATATGCCAAACGTATTCGAAAATACCCAAACAACTGATTCGAGAAAATTGCAATTTGATTGTGTTGTTCAAGCAGGATGAAATCAACATGAAACACGTATTCGATGAACACGTTTCACCCGACATGTCATTCGAACAGTTCAAACGTATGTGTGCAGAATGTTGGCATGAAAAATATGGCACCGTCGTAATTGCCAAGGATTTCGATTCGAATGCAGGTAGATATCGACATGGTTTCGATTAATATATATGCGTGCGTAAAGATTAGCATGCCATCAGTAAACATGAAGCCGCTCAGCGAAGAAGTTGACGTCATTCGGAAAAATAAAATATCTTTATTGTCAAAGGCGATTAGAAAAAGACACCTAGCTCACAAATTAGGTAAATCCGAAGGAAGATGCATCGATAAATAAACTTTTCGAACCTCTGTGCAAACCCCTCGGAGAAATCGTCAAGTCATCGAAGATCAATCGACGTCCTCCTACCTAACCTCAAACGTGTCAAGAAAGAGGAACTCAAAGGAGAAGAAGAAGTACAATCTCCAGAACAAACACAATTCCTTCCTATGGTGGACATTGCCGAAACACACGATGATAGTGATGAAAGCGTTTTCGATGATGCGGAACCATCGGTGGAAGAATCTATTCCAGAAGAAGTAATGCTCGAATATGTTGAGCAATATTCCCCCATGTCACAAAAATACATCCTAGAACACTGGAGTAAAAATGAAAAAGTAGATAAATTATACGGACCTGTTTGTGATGAAGTTTCTTCTAAATGGTTTCTAGGCAAAAAATACATCGATTTCGATCAAAATAACAATATCGTAACGGAGGGAAAGTATTTGAGAGGGACTCCAGGACTCTATCAACTAATATTCTATGATGACCCCTCCTACTATGCAGAGGATTTGAATGCATATAAAACTATTTTAGAATTGACGGGAGCTCATCTGAATTCAGCAGGAAACTTGAAGGGTAGTCGAAGACGTAAATATACAGATATAATACGGCCTATGTTCCGTCGACACACCACTGGCAAGGGACTCCTCCCTCAGCAATCTCATCACGATATGATGACCTTCGAAAGCAAACCCATAGAATATATTTACTGGGATGATCCGAACGAATTGTGTGAACGATTAAGGCTGCTGATAGCTTCGAAAGATGCCGAAAATACTTCTCACAACGAAATATTGGCCATAATCAATGAACTCCGAGAAGCAGGCATCATTCAATAAATAACTTGCTCCCTCATGTACATAACACATTTTCACAATGACTGTCGACAAGTTTGGACGTAGTTCCAATGGAAAGCGGAAACATATATCGAATTTTGTATCCGTAGCAAACTGGTCCTCCTCGAACTCTGGGAGGCCAGATATCTGTTGGGACAACCCAAAATACAAGCACTTTCGACCTGTGTCGATCAATGCTTCTGATGTGTTTAGGAATGGCATCCCAAGGATCAACTGCTCATTCAGGTTACTAAGCACAGTTGCCTTCACCTCGTATTCTCTACCTTAGACCTCTATAAACATGTCGACGTGTCCCAGACTATCACTTGTTCTCACATCCTAAATGTACTACTGTAGGGTGTGGTGAGTCCGTTTCTCCGAGTACATCGGGGCGGACAAAATGCACACTAGCTCCAGTGTCAATTGACGCTAATATCTGTTGGCCGTTAATCATTACCGGAATTCGCGGTAACTTGCGACCATAATTGGCATTCTCGCCTAATGACGCCAGGACCTCCGGACCCGAGTCCAGACCATCCCTAACTTCCAACTCGGAAATGACGTCCTCATTTTCCGGCTCAAATAACTCCTCATTTTCTAAAGGATTATGTTTCTCCATATTCACAAAATATGAGGAATTCTGTATATTATTATATCTGTCCTGGCGGGCGTTCCCAGATATATTCGAATTTCCTAAGTTCGTATTTGAGCTCCTATTCGGAGATTCGCGTTGTGAAACTTCACTTCTGCGCTCGTTATTATTGTTAGAACGACTCGGCTCGTTTCTAACGACGTTCGAAATATTCCGCTCGATTTTTTTTTTATTGGGTTCACTCCTATACAGATTAGTGTTATTTCTTTCGAGATTATTCCGGTAATCGTTTTTCGGCTCGTCTCTGGCCATTGGTGGCCTGTAAACTGCATTATTTCGGATATCTGTCGAAACCGGTGCATTTCCTACATTTCTGTTATTTATATTCCCGCTGGAACTATTATTATTCGCAAAACTGGGCCTAGGGCAGAGATATCACTCTCAATCCCATTAGCGAGCATTATTAGCTGCTCGATGTCTCTAATTTCTCGACCTCTAATATAGCTTTATTTGAGGTGAGATTAACTCAACTATCAATCTTGCGATCTCTGGTTCAGTCATATTTGGCTGAAGTCTATTTGCCAGAGCAAGTTTCTCTGCAATATCTACTTTTTCATGTGTGCCTTGGGCTTTTTCAAATGATTTGCTGGTTAGCCTAGCGGTCACCTCCGAATTATCGTATTTCCCAATAAAACGATTAAGGAAAAATTCCCAGCGAATCGTTACACTCGCACAGCGATTTGCCCAAGCGAGGGCTTCTCCTTTTAGTTTACAAAGGAAACCCATTCATCCCTTGGAATTTCATATTCTGATCATTTGTATACCATCTTATTAATGAGACCATTTGGATCTTCCGTGTCCAATTCGGCAAAGTTCGGTAGGCGATGTCTATCGATTTTTCGCGGCCCATGATTTCCAATACTTTTTAGCAAGTCTAGAAATCGAATCACTGGGTTGTGCATTATTCTGATATTGACCTGAATTTGGTGGATAATATCCGCTCCTAAATTCATTTGGCTGTGCTCGATTAGACTGATTATAAAAATTCGAATTATGGGGCTGATGCCCACCCCGTAAATTCGTTCGGCTGTTTGAATTGCGGGTTACCGGAAAAAGTCACTCTTCGATCAGTTTTTATAATATTTTATACAGGGTGCCACTGATTCTGTTGGTAATAATTATTATAATTATTTCCTTGTGGCCCCAATTGTGCAGGTGCGGAATTTTCTCTCCTAACTGGATATAATGTGAACGTTGTGTCGCATTGAGAAAACGGCCTGCGCATTTCTTCAGCTGAAAAATGTAGATTCTCCAGCATTACATTCCTAATATTTCCGTTTTGAAAATTATATTGATTATTTTCAACGTTTCCGCCTGGGTAAACGTGGGTTCTATTCCTATTCGAGGAATAATTATCTGCATAAAAGTTATTCTACGTTACAAATTTCCGCTTAGCATCTACGAAAGCATATTTTCTATAGGTTAGAAATTCGTCGCATTTGCTGGTTCCCGAACCGGCGTTTCCTTTATCGAATGTCTGTATTCGTGAGAAATATTTATCGGCATATTAACATTTGGTTGAAATTCGTCCGCAATGAGCATTTTTATGAACCATGAGGAAACACTAATTAGAAAGTGAATGTGCTAATATCACTTGGGATTTTTTATTTTCTGATAGGTAGTTTTTCCATAATCCGAAAAAAAGTGGCTTCGTGACGTCACGTTCATCAACATTAGATTTGGCATCGTTGTATGAGTTGCGCAAGATGGAACCTCAATAACAGCTTTCTTTTTGGCCGTGTGAGTAGCACCGGAGCTACTCAGGAGCACGAAACACTGGCACCGACCCGTTCTTTTTAGGTCGAGCTTCAAGCTCCGGAGCAACACCAACAACCTTCCCCTGCCCCCTCTTGCACTCACCGGGAATTGGTGTAACAAGCTCTTTTTGGTTATGTTTAATGTTTGTTGTTTTTTAGTAGCGCAGTAAATACCTTACATTAATATTAAACTTTATCTAAGAGTAATCAAAACAATATGAATAGTGCAAATGAAAAAGAGTTGCAAATAAATGATTTTCGTGATATTTTTACTATTTATTTTTATTTTGATGTTTTCTAAAAGATAGTTTTTTTTTCGAACTTATCTTATTGAATATTAAGTTTTTTATTTATCCTTTTTGAGTTCAACGACTGTTTAGAGTAAGGGTTTTTTTGTGATATTTCAACAATTTATTTTTCCATTTTAAGGTGTTGATATTTTCTTCAAAATATTTGATCTGTTTGGCAAAGTTGAGCTTTACATTTAAACTTTATAGATCATTTTTGAAGTGGAATTTTGTGATAATTTCACCATTCTGTGATATTCTAAGATTTTTGTTGAGTGGATATTTATTGAATAAACATATTATGTTTCATGAATTTTATTGAACATTTACATTTGAAAAGAGAGTAGGTATACTTCATGAATTAAATATTTTATTGAAGATTTGCTGTTGTCTGTTGATTTTTTCTCCAACTTCAGCTTGCATACCAATACCTAAGGATAATTGGCAAGGTACCACAGAGATAGTAAAATTGTTTTCTCGGCAGAAACATTGGGTCGTCCAGCAGAGTACGCAGGATGATATTTTGATTGTTCGAAGAGACCTGAAATTTTTAGAGTAAAAATATATTTAATTTGTCAAACAAAAGGATGTATACCAATGATATTATAAGTTGTCTTTCATGATATGTAAAAATTGGATTTGGATTCATTGTTGTCATACTCCTTCACAGTTTCCTCAATTTTCAATTCTGGTACGTTTTCTCCTAGGCCCACTTTCATCAGAATCAGCAAACAAAAACTGTCCAAAGAGCTAGTCGAGTCTGAACTACTCAAATGGTTACCTGGTCTATCCATTAATGCCTTGAAAAGTTAATACTGATTTAAATCCACTTATCTTTCATTGCTGTTAACTTACCATTATCAACATTTCATTTTCAGAATCTGACATATCTAATATAATTGTTAGATTTTCGATTAGGCTTTCTAAAACCCTTCAAAACAATTCAAACTCTTAAACGAAAACAATAAATAGAAAAGAAACAGTATATGTCAATTACTAAATCTTATGCGCATGTGCAAAGTATTCATTCGATAACACCACTAAAATCCGTTTTATTTGGGAGCAGCTCAGGTGCATCAAACACGGTACAGCTCCAGTGCACGAAGCCCTAAAAAGAAAGCGTCTAATATGTGCGGTTCCATCTGAATTGTGACGTATGACATTTGTCATTTGATACTCGATAGGTTCGTTCGTTTGCTCCACGGAGTAGAATATTATCAATAGTTTTTCTCTCTTCAGCTCTTATTCTTGCAGATCTCTGATACGAGATATGCAGAGATCTTCTGCAAACGAACAAGCTCTCCATGAATGTTTCGTATTAAAAAAATTCCGAAATCATTTTTTAATTTTAATAACTGAAAATATCTAAAAAGTGCTATGTGCCCGGTTGTCTGAACACCAGTGAAAATTGAAATAACCTATTTTTTATTCACCTAAAGATGAAGGGCGTCGTAAGATCATTTCCAGGTGAGTACATTACCTATTATTTTATTGAAAGCATGGTTCAAGGAACGATCTTTAATTTCACTCAATGCAAGTTTTTTCATTATAAACATCAATCAGTACTACAAACATATTTTTCTTTGGTTACAACTGAAAGATACTACGAATTGGGAATATGCCAGAAATCGAATTCATTTCACTCCTTTAGAAGCTGAATTTTAAAAACACGTATTTCTTTATTTGTTACAAAGACCTCTAATATAAATTTTGATGACCCTAACTTAAAAACTAACGGAACCCCCGTACAAACTCCCCCCCCCCCTTTAAGCGGCCCCTAGTTGATCAATATTTACGTCAATATATTGCACAATTTATGGTGTCAATATATTACGTGGCCAACCCACACGGTGCAATATTATTGCTCAATGAATTCGGTCACGGGTGATACTTGTGCAGTCAACATGTGGAATAATAAGAAGACAGCAAGTTGTGTGGCTATAGCATTGGTTATATATAGCTTCAAAAATGTAGGAAAAAAAGAAGCGCAGGTGGATGAAGGAATGGTTTAAAGAAAGAAAAAAGTACACTCATGAAAATCTGTTGAATGAACTGAGAATTAGTGAACCACGTGATTTTAAAAATTTTTTGCGACTACATAGTGCATTATTTGATGAACTACCGAGAATGGTTCAATCTGAAATACAAAAAAGGGATACTATAATGCGAGATGCTATCCCTCCAAGTCAGCGTTGATCAATAACACTACGTTATCTAGCTACTGGAAATAATTTTGAAGATTTAAAATTCACAAGTGCTGTATCTCCACAATCCATAGGCATAATTGTAATTTAAACTTGCACAGCTATAATAAACTGCCTGAAGGATTACATAAAGGTTAGTAAACTACAACGATTATTTCTAAAATTATACAAAATTTATTTTATATGTAGCAATTATTTACATTTTATTGAATATTTGAAAAGTAGTGGGTTGCGACGAAGTATTAGAATGAGAGGATCCTGGAACTTGTTCTATGTGCCCTGTCAGTTGAGGTAGTGCATGTGGGGTATCATAATAACCGGGACTTGGTTGCATAGTAGTATATGGTGTAGATGTGCGACTAAAACAATTAATTTGTACAGAATCCCTGTGCAGAGTGCCCATTTGGCCCTCAAACAATACATCATTGATAGCCTTTTTTGCAAACATTTGTTGCTGCGGTGTCATTTTCTGAAGATCTACTGCCCAAGCTGAAGAAATTTTGTCTACTTTAGTTTGAGGTTGTTGAAGGTGTTTGCGTGCTAGCGATATTAATTCTGCGGACTCATCAAGTTTCTTTGCCTTCTTTTTTGGAGGACCATTCTTGCGCTGTAAATTAATACGTATTTTAAGTAAACCTCTCATTATATTATTATATTATTTTATAATTCAATTTTATTTGTAATTGCAGATGCCAGCAACAGAAGCTGAATGGAAAGCTATTGCGAATGGATTTAAGGACCACTGGAATTTTCCGAACTGTCTAGGAGTGGTAGAAAAAACCACCACACACTGGTTCGCATTATTACAATTATAAAAAGTCTTTCAGTATTGTAATGATGGCAGTTGTAAATAAAAATTATGAATTTTTAATTTTCGACTAAGTCGTACACGTCGCATTGTAGAAAATGCATTTGGGGTTTTAGTTTCCAAGTTCGGTGTATTTCAAAGATCTAATGCGCTATCTCCTGAAAAATCCCAAATAATTGTCTTAGCATGTTGCTATTTGCACAATTATTTAAGAATAAACCAGTCTCAAACATACATGTGCAGCAATTCTATAAATGTAGAAGATTTTGAGTCAGGAATTATTGTTGAAGGAAGTTGGAGAACAACTGGACAGTCCACATCACTTCGTACAACTCATGCCAGAAATTCAGCCACAATTGCGAAAGCCATCAGAGATAGTTACTGCGATTTCTTCAATAATGAAGGGCAGATTGCATGACAACATAAATTTGCATAGGTGAAACTAAGAATAAATTAATAAATTGTATAAATTGTAGTACAGTAATTGTAGAAGTATTTATTGTTCCAATAGTGTCCGCATCGTCGATATCATCCTCAGCTTCCTTGTCGTCATCCTCAATCCGAATAGTATTTTGCTACATACTTGGTTCGTCCTGACCCACGAGAAACTTCATGTCATCAAAATACCATAATGTTGGTTGTATTATATCGTCTGTCCCAGCATCACTTTTTTCAGATTTTTTTATTCGGTTTAATTCCTTTCTGAAGTTAGTGCGCAACGAATTAATTTTTTTAACTGACAGCGACTTTTATCAGCATCCGGATAGTATTCTCTATATTTACGAAGCAACTGTTCGTATGTTCATTTTTTTTAATTCTGTTGCTGTAATCCTTACTTTTGATATCCCACAGTGCAGGTAAGATCCGGTACACCTCGATACATTCTAAAATGAACTTTCTTCATCTTTTCCCATTGTAAATGTTTACTCCAACACTGTTAACACAGAACTGAACCAGTATTGTACAATATTGCCAACAGACTATGAAATATTCACTAGATTGCATAATAAAAATCAAACTGTTTTTGATTGACTCAATATATTGCGCAATCTTTCAATGTGATCTACAGACGCTCAATATTATTGTACAATGTCAATTATTGTGCAATATATTGACGTAAATATTAATCGTCTAGGGGCCGCTTTAAGGGTTGCGTTTCTAAAAACACTGAAACACATTACTTTATTAGTAACAAAGACCTCAACTACCAATTTTTATGACCCTAACCTAAAAACTAACGGAACCATCATACTAACTGCCAATGCCCATTCCACACCTTGAGGGGTTGAATTTTCAAAAACACAGAAACACGTATTTCTTCATTTGTAACAAAGACCTTAAATGCCCTTTTTGTGACCCCAACTTAAAAACTAAAATTTCGACCCCCATTTTAACCGTTGAATTTTCAAAAACCCTGAAACACGTTTCTTCGTTTGAAAAATACCAATTTTAATGCCTAACTTCAAAACGAATGGTACTTCCATACAAACTTTCACCGAAAATAATTTCTTTCCTATGGAAGTATTCCTGCGCTTGAATATTTTTTTTTAAATTGAGCAGTTTAGGAGCAATAATTACTACACTTTATTAGATTTGCAATACAAACTTGAATAATCTGCAATACTGACTTAATTGGCAATCAGAAATAATGTCCTAAAATGAAAATTTATAATGCTAATTCATGGATAAATTTATGAAAAAAATTTGTCAGTACTAAATATGTGTTTTGATAAATTCAGTGCAGCACATACTATTATGAAAATTTTAACAAATTGAGGTATCAAAGAACTGATTGACTGATTACCTGATTGAAAGAACTGATTGACTATTTAAATGTGAACTCTTACCATTGAGCTTCAAAAGCTTCCAACTTCTCATCTATTCCACCCTCTGAATATTTCCTTATCAGAGCTCCTTCCACCATAAGCTTTACTAATATATGTAATGAGACCACCAGGAGTGACTGCTGTCATGATTTCAATAGTATGCCTCTTTTTACATTGAGAATGAGTTCTCAATCTTCAACACAAACATTTACCCTGTTCAACTGGTATCTCTGTACAGTCAATAACTGCTCAGACATTCTGAAAAGGAGCAAAACATATTGGCATATTTTCTGATATCTGATCCTTAGCTGGCCAAGTAATTGTTGTTTTCAAAATTGTTGCCAATATAATCAACGTTTCATGGAATACAATTCTACATATTGGCTTACTTATATTGAAAACAACTGATAGGTACCTCATACCGGTTTTTAATTTAATGAATTAAAAAATGATGGATCCTCTTAATGAAAGTTTATGCTTACCCGATCGGGAAAATCTCTCGGCTCAATTCTACAATGGTTTCAAGAAGTTCTCTCTCTTTCTAAATTATTGTCCTTTGCTTTACGGTACATTCAGGACACACCCCCCTTGCGAGAAACCCGTTCCCATCCGGCCTTTAACCGGCGTAGACAAAGGGGGTTATATCGAGGGAATGCAGCTTGGTCTTGCTGCATCCCTTATATCATTTTGCTCTGCACGTCTATGACGGCGGGGACTCTCACAAACATAGAATGTATCATTCACACAGTGTTCTGGATAGGCCTTGTTACTAACACCATACGCCACTTAGCAGCAGCACTGTTAATTTGAACGCAACAGCGAATCGTCGAGGGACAACCTCAGCTCGGCTGAAAGATTTATAATTTAAACCCTTTTCAAAAAGTTCAAAAGATGGTAAACCAGTCATTGTAGTCAGTTGCGCACTTGTGGTTATCATATTAGTGAAGGAATTCACTAAGTCTCCACTTTTCACTTGAACACCTTTCTCATTTCTTGAAACTTTCGTCCCTCTGTTATAAAGTTCAAGCAAAGCTTCAGCAGCTGTTGTTCCATCTGAAGTGAATGATTTCATTATAATTTTTTCAGTAGTAGCAAAGCAAATTATTTGTGATTGGTAATCATTACTACTCTACATTGAGACTTGTAGATTCAATTAAGAGAACTCCAAAGCACTATCCTATTAGCATTTAGAAAATTGCATAAGTATTGTTTGCACTTCAGAATGAAATATCCTTTTATTTTAACTAAACCTACCTTCATGTTGTGGCACTTCCATCCGTAATATCTAAATTTTCTATACTTGAACGAGGACTATCAGTTCTTTCTTGTGTTTGTCTTCTTTTGGAGTTTTACGCGCTTTGATCCCTTCTTCTCGTTTGGCAAATTCAAACTTGAAACCGTAATTCTTTTCAGCCTAGGCTTTTGAGTTGCACAATCTGAAATCATATTAACTTCATTTGATTCCTATATGAAGAGGTAGAAAAACAAAATAAGATTCCTCTAGATGACTGCCATCAATTATATTCCTAGTAGTAGTAACTTGCTTCTTCGTCTACCTAGAGTAAAACACTCCGGAAGCAAAATACCTCTCCATTCGGATTTCCGGGCGAGAGGTACTCGAGGGGACTCAACATTAATGATTGATTTTTGCAACATCCGCGGACTCAACAAGAACATCAATGACGTCCACCATCACCTACAGACGAAAAAACCGGATATTCTGGCTCTAACAGAAACACAAGTAAACTCGTCCACCAACAAGGTCCATATGCTTTGTCCTGGTTACGAACTCCATTCTCGATTCAGGTTCAAAGGTGGAGTCTGCCTTTACGCTAAGGCTAACCTTTCATGCCAGCGTGAAGAGAGTTTGGAACCGAAAGACTTTGATGTGATGTGGTTCAAGCTATCTGATACCAAACTGACTAAGTTCCTCTGCTGCCTTTACCTACCTCCTAATGAACCTTCATATAACGACCTCTTTGAGTTTTTATCACTCAAACTGGACTACATTCAGGAGAACCATCCAACAGCTGAATAATCATGGGAGACTTTAATGTACATAACGCTGCCTGGCTCAAATTCTCTAACAAAACAGATGATGCGGGTCGTCAAGCCGAGGCCTTCGCCATCACTCATGGTCTAGAACAACTGGTCGAGCTACCAACCCGCATCCCTGATGTCAACAACCAGTCTGCCAATACACTAGATCTTTTCCTCACCACCAATCCTGACCCGTATAGAATAGAAGTTTGTGCCCCACTTGGAAACTCTGATCACACCCTCATCTCCACAACATGCTCTTTCCATTTACCATCGAGCTGCACAATACCACCCCGTCTCATGTCTCATCAGCACTAGGTCTTGTAGAATTATACTTCTCTCTATGATTGCAAATGACGTTTTGGGTATATCTGTCCCGTTTTCAAAATCTCGCAGAGTCTTCGTCTCTACTTCAAATGACGGATATCAATTGAGATTCTGCCAAAAAGTGTTGGATGTGATGTATTTGCTGATTTAATATATAGGGTGTTGTTCTGATCAGCAATCTGCCATTTTTCACTTCTTCCCAGTAGAGGTAACCATGTGTGGTTAATTTCAACAGAATCTGTTGAGAAGCAGTTGTTGTTTAATAAAAGAATACAGGAATATATTGATATGGTTCTTTCAAGTTATTCGTTTTATTTCATTCAATCGTATGATCGCCATCGGATGCGAGCTCTGATATTTTTATTATTTGTCGATTTTTGATGTAATTCCGAAGTTCATTCTGGCGCACTTCTAATGGTCTTGATGTCACTTATATCTATCATCATACGAACAAGGTATACTGTGTAAACACAGTTATTGGTACTTTCTTCGTTTTTTTTTTTGTTTAATTTGTGTTAATCTTAGTGTGTTTATTGTTCTGAATAATGTTCTCACATCATACTTATGTTTATGTCCAATCCGTTCGATCTTCTCAGATAATCCGGTAGTAGTAATCGTGTTGGTTGAATTAATTAATATAAGTCAATACTAACACATACTGGTTCCGTGGAAACCAGTGCAGAACTTCTTCAAGGAGCATATCAAACAAAATAAGCCCCCTAAGAGAAAATAATGCGAAGAGTGGAAAGAAAAATATCCCGATCTATTGAATAACAAATCATGGACAAAAATATTAAAATGAATAAAAGAAGGATGAAAAAAATGATGGTTTACTTTTTTCAATTTTTTATTTTTCCTTGTGTCTTATGTACCAGGTGACCACAGTATGAAGGAACAGTCGACAATGTTGTTATTAGTAAGAAAAATAATCAGATTTAGATTGAAGCCATGAGGTCAAAATACATTCAACCTGAATTTTAGTCAAACCATGCATGATTGTAAGAGGGAAGTCAAAAGGATTCCAAATAATGAAGGAGTTGAGTCTTAACACAACCCCTTGATTTTTTATCCACAATAATATATGCATTTTTTCAAATAGTGTCGTTCTAAATATGAAGTTCACCTCATGATGTGATATATGTTTCATTTCATGATGTATGTTAATCGCATATTCTAATGCAGGGTGTTTTTCAAGTATGTGGAGAAAATTCAGGGGGTTATTCTTTGTGATATCTTTATGGAAATAAGTTTCTATAAACCAAGCAGTTTCGGACCTGCTTGGTTTCTGAGTTACACTTTAAGGCGAAATGAATTCGAAAATTGTGAAAGTGAAAAATAATGATCTTTTTTTTATAGAAATTTGTTTATTACAGGATTATCCTGAAGGACGTTGTTACTTATGCTAACCACTAGGAACTAAATGGTCGAAACGCTATCAATTCGGCATCATAAATGTCACTGAAGACGACCATAAAGCGTTGCAATCGACAAGCAGAGCAAAAATGATGCAAAGGCAACACATTAAACACCATGGTTACCACGTAAAATCAATAGGAAAATAATAGGGTGGATATTAGTGGTGTGGTTTTCACTAATAACCAGTAGTATTCAAAGGGTTAAATATCGATCTAATAATGTAACTTTTTCCAATATCTCAGAAACTACTCAATACCATCAGTTGATATCTTTGTTGAATATTATGATTAGTTGTGTTGATAATTTGGTGCTACCTAACAGTATCAACTCATAATCAGTGGCCTCAAAAAAAAACGGAAATTCGGAAACATTCTGAAAGCTCTCTCAATTTTAATAAACAAATGTGTACTCATTACTTTTTGATAGGATTCCTCGTTGGCGAGAAAAATGTTAACACAATTTTGTGTACTAAAACTTCTCTTTGTGAAAGTGAAAAATCTGAAAAAATCAGGTTATTGCACTTTGATGTTCACTCTGATATCTTATAACTGTTTCAGTTACTCGAACATATTATTATTTTACCAAGAGTTGAATTCAGATGTTAACCAGTGAATTGTTCTTACAATTTTTTCATAATATTCAAAAGCACATTGTTTCTTGAACTGATCATTTCATATGTAGTCTTACCAGGCCGCAAAACAACAAGAAACATCCTAATATTTTCTTTCCAGATTTTTACCTTTCATAAAATTTTGTGCACGAAATTGTGTTTGGGTATTTTGCTTGCTAACGGTGAGTCTTAGTGAAAAGAAACAAGTGCCTTTCATTTGAAACGGAATGAGCTTTCAGAATGTTTCCAAATTTCATGTTTTTTTTAGATTCCATTAAATTTTTCCGATTATTTTGTTTGGTACCTCCTTTTTGACGCCACTGACTATGATTTGTGATCGTTAGAACCAAATTATCACCGCAAGATAATATTCAACAAAAAAATACCAATGAAAGTATTGAGTAGTTCCTGAAATATTGGAAAACATGTATATTATCAGTTAAACATTGAACACCCTGTATCTCAGAAACTAAGAAGTTTCGAGTCCATGTTTATGGGAACTTTTTTCCATAAAATATCACAAGGGAATATTCACTGAGTTTTTTCCATGTACTTAGGAAACACCCTGTATAATACAGTTCAATTTCTCTTGTAGTCACCCGGAATACTTCAGTTCTTTCAATCAATGTACACTCTTTTATTTGCCTCAGTACAACACAGTTCTCACGTCTCTTATTTCAGAATCTATTTTACGTATAACTTTGATTCGTCACGCTCCGAATGGAAACCACGAATATATAAATAAAAAACTTTTCAAAACAAGCAATCATTCTGAAGTACTGAAAAGGAAAAAATCTTTAGATGTATGAAATGCTCATTTTGGAGGTAACAGACTCAAAAGCGTGCCGCTTATCTATTCTGAATTCAAATTGAAAACATTGCACGAAAAGCTTTTGAGTCTGTTACTCCCAGAACAAACTATGTCACACATTTAAAGAAATAATTTTTCCTTCTTAGTGTATTTGAATAAAAGCTTGATCTTAAAAAGTTTTTTTGTTTATATTTATTTTATAAAATTCTTTTTAATAATTCATGAAAAATTTATAATATGCGCCTACAAAACCACCCAGCCACCAATTTCCCATATATTCGAACCATAAATCACAAAACCCTTGGGAATTCTGGAATTAAAACTAGAAATTCACCATATTGGAGCAGCCATTTTGAATTCTTACATTTTTACAATAAAAATCATCTACTTCGAAAATCCAATACCAATTTTGAATAGAGTAGGACCCTAAATCAAAACGCGTCGCCAATCTTGGAGCAGCCATCTTGAATCTTCGAATTTTCACAAAAAATCATGTTCTCCGTCCCCAAAAACTTCTTTGATCCAATTTTGAATGGATCGGACCATAAATCACAAAACTCGTCTTCCATTTTGGATTAGCCATATCAAGTTCTTGAATCTTAACAAAAAAAAAACATGACTCCGAACCTAAAAACTCCTATATACCAATTTTAAATGAAATGGAACCATAAACCGAAAAACTCGTCCGCCATCATGGAATCGCCACCTTTTTTTCGCATAAACATGCCTTAATGTAAATTTCGAAGCTCTATCTCAATTAGAACTAATCGAAAAAAAAAATTGCAAGAATTGTGTTAGACAGAGAACGGGACAGAACAATAAAGCAAGTTAAATAAAAGCTTCTGAAAATGTTTCAGTCATAATACATTTTCACAATTCATGAATATAGGTCGCCAATCTTGGAGCAGCTATCTTGAATCTTCGAATTTTCACAAAAAAGAATGTTCTCCGGCTCCAAAAACTTCTTTCATCTAATTTTTAATGGATCGGACCATGAATCACAAAACTCGTCTTCCATTTTGGATCAGCCATATCAAGTTCTTGAATCTTAACCAAAAAAAAAACATGATCTCCGCACCTAAAAACAACCAAGTTTAAATGAAATGGGACCATAAACCAAAAAACTCGCCGCCATTTTGGAATTGCCACCTTTTTTTCGCATAAACATGCCATAGTGTAAATTTCGAAGCTCTATCTCAATTAGAACTAATCGAAAAAAATTATTGCAAGAATTGTGTTAGAGAAAGGGACAGACAACAAAGAAAGTTAAATAAAAGCTTCTGTAAATGTTTCAGTCATAATATATTTTTACAATTAATGAATTTTGATTTACAATAAATGATAACACATCTCAATTTTTTTGAAAAATTAATCAATTTACCAAAAAATATATATAATGTAAGGTATACACTGAAATAGTGGTATAATGAAAGGACGCCCGAAACCAGTAGAATATAAATCCGCAAGTTGTCAGTGAATCAATATTGATAAGTCGCTATACTTCGAATTTCTTGATAAAAAAATATATATATATATATATATATATATATATATATTATGTAACGTAAATAAACTTAACTTGGTTTTACTAATTTATTTCACACTTAAATTGACAACTAATTTATATTACTGGCTACGCCACTGTATAGCTCGATGTTATGGACTCGCCGCAAAACTGCACTCCCTCTTGAGGGCGGCCTATTTATCTCCGATACAGCATTCTCGATGTTTCCAATTCTGGCGGTTGGTGCCCAGCATGTTCCAGTTATTTCCAATATCGACCGTTGTTATCTGCCGCGGCGTGACTGGATTGTTCTCGAATATCTCCGGGGATGACATCATCGCTGTCGATGGCAACGCGTGAGGCGACAGGTCCGGCCTAGGTTCGTTACATTGCCCCCTTCTTAAAGACATTTTGTCCCGAAATGTCATCCTTGGAGTGTGACGATATCTGCATGACTCCCCATAGTTGCACCGTGAAGTTCGATGGAAGTAACACTCCACGGTCTTCATGACTGGTCGTGGAAGAGGGTTACAGCAAACCAAAATCTTGACGCCGCTGGATCTGAATATCGCCTCCAGCATACTTCTTATGACTCTCCAGTCCAACCCATCGATACCACAGGACAATTTTGGAATTGCTAGATCCACCAGATTCTGGTCCACCATAGTGTCTCTTAGTTTGGTGAGACTCTTCCAGACATCTCCGTAGGACGGTTTATCTTGGGAATGCCTCTTGGTAACTAGGTAGTAGATGTTTCTCTGGCCTTTCTTCAACTGTAGCACCCCACCAACCTCTGGATTCTGCTCCCGCAGTGTTTGGAGTTGACCAAATTTCTTGGAAAACACTACGGCGATGCCCCTGGACATTTGAAGATCTTCTGCCACACAGTGCGCTAGAGCGTAGTCAGCAGGCACCTCGAAAAGGTCTCGTGACTCCTCTCTAGTAACCCCATGTAGAACTTTCTGCCCGTTTGAATGCAAGGACATAAACTTCTCGAACGTCATATCATCCTCTGGTGGCTTGAGGGTGCGAACTTGGTCATGGTTTCCAGCGTAAAGGGGCCAACCTGTTGAAATGGACGACCCTTGGTTTCCCTCGGGGTGGCTTATGGATTCGGTACACAAGGTCGTTTATCCTTTTCACGATTTTATACGGGCCTTCCCACGAGTTCCGCAACTTTGGTGATAGTCCACGACGACGTTTGGGGTTGTACAGCCAAACCAGGTCATCAACCTTAAACCCTCCAGCGTCGGCCTTGATGTCATAGGCCTTCTTCATTTTATCGCTGGCACTCTGGATGTTCAACCGGACTCGTTCGTGGATGTCGTCTATTCTCTGCCGAAGTTTGCTGACGTAGTCCTCTCCCGCAGTGTCTTGTCCTGGCGGTATCCCAAACTTCAGGTCACAAGGCAGTCGCAGTTCTCGGCCCATTATAATACTAGCAGGAGTTTGACCGGTTGACTCGTGTACTGCGGATCGATAGGCCATCAGGAACAAATGAAGATACTGGTCCCAGTCTCTTTGATGGTCAGAGACAACCTTGGACAAGTGGCGGTTGATCGTCCTGTTCATCCGTTCCACCATTCCATCGGACTGCGGATGTAGGGCCGTGGTTCTTGTCTTGCGGATGTTCAGCAGTAGACATATTTCTTGGAACAGGTTGGATTCGAAATTTTTGCCTTGATCCGAGTGCAGCTCCATTGGAATACCGAATCGACATATCCACTCTTTCACCAAGACGTCGGCGACGGTGATGGCTTCCTGGTTGGGCAGGGCATAGGCTTCTGCCCACTTACTGAAGTAGTCCATTGCCACAAGGATGAATTTATTCCCGTTGTCGGATACGGGAAACGGGCCGGCGATGTCAATGGCGATTCTCTCGAACGGGCTGCCTACGTTGTACTGACGCATCGGGGCCTTGGGTCGTATTCGAGGTCCATTGCTAGCAGCGCATACAGCGCACTTTCTGCACCAGTCCTGGACGTCAGCTTGACAATTGGTCCAGTAAAACCGTTGCCCCACTTTCTGCAGGGTCTTCGTCACTCCCAGATGTCCTCCAGCGACTCCATCGTGGATTTCCCGCAGCACTTCCTCTCTTCTGTTCCTGGGAACAATTATTTGGCGTCTGTCTTCCCCACCAATCTCGGCCTCCAACACACGTTTCAGGATCCCATTGTCCAGAAAAAGAGAGTTCCATTGTGCCCAATAGGACTTAACAGCCGGCGAGTAACCTGCGACTTCCTGCCATGATGGTCTTCGATTGCCCTTCTTCCAGCTGACGACTAAGCCAAGGTCGGGGTCTTTCTTCTGGTCTTTCTGGATCTTGCTATCATTCCAGTTGTCATCCATTGCCGTGGTTCTACAAAGTGTCGCTTCTTTCTCTTCTGCTCGTCGGCAATGTGAGCAATCATCTGGACATGGTCTTCGCGACAAGGCATCTGCATTCTTATGGCTAGTTCCGGCTCGATGTTCGATCTCGAAATCGAATTCTTGGAGTCTCTCGATCCAACGTGCTACTTGACCCTCAGGATTTTTGAACTGTAAGAGCCATTTGAGAGCTGCATGGTCAGTTCTCAACAGGAATCTTCTTCCATACACGTACTTGTAGAAGTGCTCCACTCCCTTTACAACAGCTAATAGCTCTCGCCTGGTGACACAGTAATTGCGCTCTGGTTTGCTAAGCGTCTTGCTGAAATAACCAATGACCTTCTCCTGTCCCTCCTGGATCTGAGATAGATAGCTCCAAGTCCCACGTTGCTGGCGTCCGTATCCAAAATGAATTTCCCTTTGGGTAGGGGATAGCTCAGTATAGGTGCGTTGATCAAAGCTCCTTTCAGCTTCCTGAATGATTCTTGACATTCTTCGGACCACTGGAACTTTGTTTGGCCTTCCGAGAGCCTGGTCAGTGGTTTAGCGATGTTGGCGAATCCCAGCACATATCGGCGATAGTATGTGCATAAACCAAGGAAACTTCGAAGTTGGTGAATGTCTTTTGGGATGGGCCAATCCTTAACAGCTTTGATCTTCTGGTCATCCACTGCTACTCCTTCCCCAGAGACAACGTGGCCGAGGTATCGTACTTCTTTTTGGAACAGATGGCATTTCTTAGGGCTCAGCTTCAATCCGGAGTTCCTCAGTCGCAGGAATACTTCCTCCAAGTTTTTCACGTGGTCCTCGAACGATCTGCCGACCACAATTATGTCGCCGAGATACACTAGACACGTGTTCCATGAGAGTCCCTTCAGTACTGTCTCCATCAATCTTTCGAATGTGGCGGGAGCATTACAGAGCCCGAATGGCATAACGGTGAACTGCCACAATCCTGAGCCGATGGTAAAAGCAGTCTTTTCTCGATCTTCCTGAGCCAGTTCTACTTGCCAGTATCCACTCTTCAGATCAAGGGTCGAGAAAATCGTGGAACCAGCCAACGTGTCTAGGGTGTCATCTATTCTCGGGAGAGGGTAACTGTCCTTCTTCGTGACATTATTAAGTTGGCGATAGTCTACACAAAAGCGTGTCGATCCATCCTTTTTCTTCACCAGTACGACTGGAGAGGACCACTTGCACCGTTTAGAAATTAATTGCGTAGACATTTTTATTTATCTCTTGGTTTACGAAAAGATGTTTTAACCCATTTAAAATATTTACTTTCGCACTTTGGATTTCTCTAGTTTCTTTTCTTCGGAATTTAAATAGATTTCATGAAATTGAAGTAGAGATTATACTTGATTCATTAATGATGCACTGATAGTTATTTAATTTAAACTTCAATCCCCATATTTGTAGAACTGATTTGATTTAATTGATTACTGCATGAAACTTTCGATTATCTCGCACTGAGAGTGAGCTTGTCGAGGCATCAACATTATTTACAACTTGAATTACTTGAATATTTTCCTTCACTTTTTTAAATATCCTTTCTTTTT
>JAFIRS010007127.1:0-28064 GCA_018342105.1 Gonioctena quinquepunctata | reverse complement strand
ACTTTCATAATCGCTGGATAGGTCGTGGGGGCACAGAGTCATGGCCAGCCAGATCCCCAGGCTTAAACAGTCTTGATTGTTTTCTTTGAGACATCTTAAGACTTTGGTGTTCAGTCAACCAATTCTAACTGAGGAAGAATTGCTAAACCGCGTAATAGTTTCCTGTGAAGCAATAGGGAATACTCCAGGAATTTCCCAAAGAGTACGCGAGTCGATGAAAAGGAGGGCTGAAGCGTACACACTTGCAGGAGGCGGATATTTTGAACCCTTAATTTTATTTTGGTATTTATTGTTCAAAATAGTTGTTTCTAAAAATAAAAAATTTATTTGTATGCGTACTCATTACAAAAACAAAATAGTAGTTACCATGAAATTATGAAAATCTTGCCTAGAACTTCCTGTTTTACATAACCTTCTGTGGATGCTTGAAATTGTTCGAGCATCAGAAACCATTCTAAATGTATTTTTATGCGTACTTTGCATGTAACAAAATTTAAAAAACAAAAACAAAGCGGTTTTAGAGATATTGGGAAAGAAATGATTTTTCTGTTGAATTTCAACATCCTGTATCTCAGAAATAAAGCGGTTGCGGACCTATGTTCATATGAATAATTCATCTTAAAATCATCCAATGATTATCGCACTTTAGGATCAGCATTCAATTATGAATCACCCTGAATATGCTCAGGATCAATAAAGAAGGTCCAATGCGTGACACATTCTTCTATGTGGTAGGATTCAGTCAAAATACTTATGTCCTAGAAGTTATCATTCTACAAAATACATCAAAGTGAATTCCGGTTCTGTCCTGGTATATATATATAATTATATATATATATATATATATATATATATATATATATATATATATATATATATATATATTTAGGAGAAGGTAGTCTCTCGACTGGACTGGACGGACTCTTGACTGGACTAGTTGGAAAAAACTGAGTTTAGGAAACACAAAAAACCAATTTTATGTTTTCCTTTGAGGTTGCAGTCAATAGGAAATGGCCATTTTCCTATCGACTGCAACCTCAAAGGAAAACATAAAATTGGTTTTTTGTGTTTCCTAAACTCAGTTTTTTCATATACATATGTATTAATAAAATTAGTATATATAGATTTTTTTTTCTTACACAGAGAAACTTCGAATAAAGTGATGACTCTATGTCAGTGATCTTCAACCAATGGATCGCGACCCCCAGCAGAGTCGCAGAGTCTTGTCTAGTGGAATCTACAAAGTGGGAAGTAACGGAGTTGCACTGACATATCCAAAAAGGTATCCATCTGTAACGATTGTTTCGTTACTTCCTTATACATAATCAATTTCTAAAAAAATTTTTGCGGCTATTTTCACAGTGGTGCGAGTCAGTAGTCACTGCTCAGGTCGTGAACTGCGATACTGCGATCTTTATTATCGATCCTTGAAAATATGATCATGACAGTTCGTAGTTCATGTCGAGGATCGGTTGTTTTTTCGATAAGTGTTTTTAAATAGGGTAAGCAATTATTTTATTTCATAACTATGCATTTATGAGATTATATTGGTTGTTTTTCGGGAAAAAAAATACTTCTGGAGGGGATTGTACCTCTGGCTTAACTTGTCTCAGAACACTCGATTGCTAATATATTTCTCAAGCATAAATTTTGATTCACATTTAACAAGTTCTTTTCATCGTTCTACTTCATCAATTCACAGTGAGGGTTATTTTTTTTCGATCGTTGTAGAATCAATTAATCAGTCACTACCTTGTCGCCAAGAGCAGGGAAATTCATTCAATTTTCTGAGAATTATCGATTGGAAAAGGAATTTGCCGCCCTATTTCGAAATATCTCTGAAAGTTCTTCGATTGAAAGAATAATTGAACTTTGTCTTTATCTGAGAGAGTTGTGCCCACTGGAAGACGTGTGGTCGCTCCGTCTTCTCATCTGAACCGAATAGTATACTTTTGCTTTAGTACCTAATTAGTATTTTGGTTCATAACGCTAGATTTTCCTTCAGTACTTGACGAAGTATGATGCTTTAAAATACTATATTTTTCTCTGGTATACTCTAGAGTATTTTCTCCTCAAAATACTATATTTCATTTTTCCTGGTAAAGTCTCAAGGAAATTTTTATATTTCCTTCTGAATACATTTCCTTATTCAATTTTTTTTGGACTCTTCTGTTACATTTACTTACCTTATCAAAGCGTACTTTGTTTCAAAATTCAACTGAATTTCAACATATTGTTTTGGGTGAGGTTTGTTTTGTTCTGTTTTGAATTTTGCTTATTGTTAATTTTTTTAATGATTAAAATTAACTTGGAAATTTTAATCCAGAATAGCTTTTTTTTTTTTTCCTGTAATCTTCAGTCTTATATATGACTGAGGGCTCTTTTTTGTATGCCATCATTTGCATCTATCTTTCGACTCTATAGATTAAAATTTGAATCATAAAAACTTGAAGTTCGAAGGATGTGTTTTAACCCATTTTGTACAATTTTTTATTCCTATCATCTTCTTCGCATGATATATACCACGGAGTGAAGCCACCTACTGAGACAGAAGGACTGGTACTAGGAGGTCATACAGCACGTCAAATTCAGTCTGGTCCGTGAAGATGAAACCAATTCACGCTAACAGGGGGGTCTAAGAACCAACAGATACCCACCCACGACCAGATTCGTCGTCGTACCGCTGAGACCATCTTCGTCTAAACCAGCCTTTTTCATCTCCCTCCATTGGAGAGCTTCTCCGCAGACTTATCCGTATCACCATCGTCTAGAGGAATCTATGTAAATGTTCAAATTTAATCGGAGTCAAAATTTGAAATGTATATTTAATTTTTTAATTTTTCCATTTATTTTTTTTTACTCTCCAAGGGAGTAAACAACATTGTTGAAATTTTATTCTTAATTTTTTCATACTATCCAGTCACTGTTTTTAAATATTTCTCCATCCGGAATGAATTTGTTAAGTTGATTTCCTGCATATTTATTTGCCTTACCATACAAGCTAGGTAACATTCATTTAGTAAATTTTTGTTTATCTTTGGCTTTTGTCTTTAGCAAGCCTGGTGCCCAACTCTTGAACTAGTCAAGTTAATTGATGTATAATTTTTTTAGTAGCCCAATTTGACAAACTCGGAAAAGTCATTAATTGAACCTTACTCACGGTCTTACCGTATCAATCTGAGTAGCCTATCAGCAAAGTGATTTCACCTTCTTAAATTTGAATCAGAATCAAATTGGGGGTTCAAAAATTAAGGGTGTTACACAATTGTCGCGCAAACATGGAGCCCGAAAAACTTGACTGTTTTTTTTTTATCTTTTTCGTATCTTGTCCTAGTTTGGTGGAAGACATAATGAATTTTTGGTATAAAAAAGTTCCGAAGCTATATCGAAGAAACCAAGTTCACTATCGAAACTGATCATGCCTCCCCTATCTTTCTTCATATCGTATCTAACCCTTCTGGACGTTTGACTAGATGGGCCGTGAAACTTTCTCAGTTTGACTTCACAATCAAGCATCGGAAAGGTTCCCCAAATAAAGTGGCAGATGCCTTATCTCGTTCGGTTTCCGAAATTTCCGTGATCGACGTCTTTACTTTCCAGCCGGATGCATGGTATACTTCCATGATTCAGAAAATTCAAAAAAAACCAGAAGCTCATTCCTCATTCCGTGGCGAAAACGGTATTATCTACAAACATATATTTTCTCACCACTATCTAGTTAGTAATAATCTAACTGATTGGAAAATAGTTGAACCTTCTGCCAATCGGCAAGAAATTTTAAATTATATCATGATAACGAAACTGCTGCCCATTTAGGGATATCAAAAACCCTTTCTCGTATCTTAGAATTATATTACTGGCCAAAAATTTGCAAAGATGTCTATAGGTATGTTGAGGAATGTCCTGTGTGCGCTGCTTGCAGAAGTTCGAATTTATCTCGAGCGGGTCATATGAGATCTTACAAAAACGTAAATTTTCCTTTCTGTTTCTGCAAATTTGATAGGTCCTTCCTGGGTCCAAAAATTGTAACCAATTTGTTTTGGTTGTCGTAGACTGGTTTACCAAGTATGTCTTAGTTCATCCAATGTCTAAAGCTATCTAAAGAAATATCGTAAAATTCATTGAAAATAACGTATTTCTCATCTATATTGTGCCTCAAATTTTTATTGTGGACCATGGAAGCCAATTCGTTAGCAAATAATTTAAAAAGTTGATTACAGATTATCGAGTTTATAGATTTGGTATAATGCCAAATGTCACCCTCAAGTTGATTTTGCTGAAAGAGCTAATAGGATGATAGTCAAATCCATTCGCTGTTATATTCATGATAATCGTAAAACATGGGGTTCCTCTATCTCCAAAGTTGCTCAAGCTATCAAATTAGCAAAACACAATGTTACTAAGTATTCTCCAGCTTTCTCAAATTTTTGCTAGGAACGTTAGGATATTTTTATGACAAAATTTCAGAAAATGAAAATAACATTCTTACTCTATTATTATATTCAAGAACTTCCAAAATTGTTTGTTGATGTTTATAAAAAGTAACATCAAGCCTATATTCGGAATGCTCATCAGTATAACTTGAGAAAACGAGAGCTGAGATTTCATGTTGGTGACAGACTTTGGACGAAAAACGTAACTCTTTCTTCAGTTTCGAATAACTATTCCGCAAAATTGGCCCCCAAATTTATACCTTGCATTGAATCTGAAGTTATCTCTCACTTGGTTGATGAGCTTGAAGACATGGACGGCAAAGACTTAGGACGTTGGCATGTTAAGGACTTAAAATCCGCTTTTATTGATAACGATTCAAACTTATCTGATGAAGAATATTCTAGTGTTGGGTCCGAGGGTTCGGGCGACTAAATAGTCCTCTCTTAACTTCTCGTGAGAGGGCTTACTCCTTCTTTATCTTTCCTTTTTCTGTGGTAGTATTGATATATCTTTTCTTCTTAAAGCTCTGTGAGAGGGGCTTAAGACTCTCACCATGGCATTTACCATATGTTGAGTAAAGTCTCAAAACTGGCTACTGACAGGACACATTCCAACTTGTGATTTCTATTCTTAGGGCTCTGTGAGAGGGGCCTAAGAGTTCTTGCACCATGGCATTTACCAGATGTGAGTGGTCTGTGATTGGTCGCAATGATGGCAGCCATGTTGTGGATGGGAGTGTGTGATTGAGAGTCGGTGTGGGGAGAGCTGTGATAGGTCGTGGGAGTGGTGATACCCGCCGGCCTCTATCCAATAGCCGAGCAGCAGGCCATATTGAAATGGGAGTGGGTGTGTCAACCAATAGATTGTTATGAAAATCGCCTACTCAAACGAAAACTCCATTTTCACCAAAAATACGTTTTCTGGTTTTTGGACTATTGCAATGGGACACCCGGTACATTCGTGAAAGAAAATTTAATTTTTATAGGGTACGGAACCCATTTGTAATTTAACAAACTCAGACTTGGCGTTTTGGGGCTGTGTGGGGTCGGCAAGGCTGTGTGGGGTCGGCTTTAGAATAGCCCAATGGTAAATCCTGCCTGTCGTAAGAGGCGACTATAAGGATAACCGTAGGTGGAAGATGGTCTCATCGCCCGGTGAAATACCACCATATCGACTTTGTGTGCTGTGAAATGGATCATTCCATGTTTCAGTGTTCGGTCGATACTTTCCGGTCTCCCTCTTTCCTTTTACCCAATTCCTCCATTATTTTCAGGTGCATCCTAATAGTAATAATGATGAAGTCTCCTAGAGTAAAACACTCCGGAAGCAAAATACCTCTCCATTCGGATTTCCGGGCGAGAGGTACTCGAGGGGACTCAACATTAAAAATTAATTTTTGCAACATCCGCGGACTCAACAAGAACATCAATGACGTCCACCATCACCTACAGACGAAAAAACCGGATATTCTGGCTCTAACAGAAACACAAGTAAACTCGTCCACCAACAAGGTCCATATGCTTAGTCCTGGTTACGAACTCCATTCTCGATTCAGGTTCAAAGGTGGAGTCTGCCTTTACGCTAAGGCTAACCTTTCATGCCAGCGTGAAGAGAGTTCGGAACCGAAAGACTTTGATGTGATGTGGTTCAAGCTATCTGATACCAAACTGACTAAGTTCCTCTGCTGCCTTTACCTATCACCTAATGAACCTTCATATAACGACCTCTTTGAGTTTTTATCACTCAAACTGGACTACATTCAGGAGAACCATCCAACAGCTGAAACCATAATCATGGGAGACTTTAATGTACATAACGCTGCCTGGCTCAAATTCTCTAACAAAACAGATGATGCGGGTCGTCAAGCCGAGGCCTTCGCCATCACTCATGGTCTAGAACAACTGGTCGAGCTACCAACCCGCATCCCTGATGTCAACAACCAGTCTGCCAATACACTAGATCTTTTCCTCACCACCAATCCTGACCCGTATAGAATAGAAGTTCGTGCCCCACTTGGAAACTCTGATCCCACCCTCATCTCCACAACATGCTCTTTCCATTTACCATCGAGCTGCACAATACCACCCCGTCTCATGTGGCATTACAATTCGGCCGACTGGGAAGGTCTTCGTATGTTTTTCTCAGCGTTTCCATGGAAGAGAGTTTGTTTCTCTTCAGTAGATCCAACACGATGTGCTGAGAAAATTTCTGAAATCATCATGTTGGGGATGCAAACCTACATACCGAATACCGAAAGAAGAACATCATCCGATAAGATCTGGTTTAACAGAAACTGCTCTAGAGCTGTGGCTTCCAAACAGGCAGCATACCATCGATGGCTAAAAATCCGGGCCCTGAGACCAGAGCAGCATATGTCGAGGCTAGAGGCATTGCAAAGAGACAATAGAATGCTCAAAAGATGCCCACAATGCCAAAATAAGATCAAAACTTGCTGAATGTCCTAACGGATCCCGTTCATTTTGGTCTTTCGCCAAAGCTGTGGGAAGAAACTTCACTTCCAGCTCATTTCCTCCTCTAACCAAAGAAGATGGAACACTAGCAACGACTGCCCAGGAAAAAAGATTCATCGGGAAAACAACCCCCGAACATTACACCTATTGACAGTCATATGCCCGAGATCACCTTTCGCCAACGTACTATCAGAAAGATTTTGCTGGGTCTCAACACCAACAAAGCCTGTGGATCTGACGGAATCCCGCCGATTGTTCTCAAGAAATGTGCCCCCGAACTAACACCTGTTCTTTGCAAGTTGTTCAACCACTCTTACAATTTGGGGGTATTTCCGTCCAATTGGAAAATTGCAAGAGTACAGCCAGTCCCTAAAAAAGGCAAAAGGCCCTACCTAGCAACTACAGACCTATCGCACTGCTATCTATTATTTCAAAGGTCATGGAAAAAGCCATCAACATCGAGCTCATGAAATATCTGGAAGACTCAGGAATTGTCAACGATAGGCAATATGGCTTCCGCCATCAGAGATCAACTGGTGACCTGCTCGCTTACGTCTCACATATATGGCAGCTATCTATTGAAAAGTATGGAGAAACTTTAGCTGTGGCATTAGATATCTCCAAGGCGTTCGATCGAGTTTGGCACCAGGGACTCCTCGCCAAGCTTCCGTCTTATGGCTTGCCCCCTCAGCTGTGTTCTCTGCTTGCTAGTTTTCTCTCAAACAGGTCTCTCCATGTAGTGGTCGATGGAGTTTCATCTGACACTCTACTCATAAATGCTGGTGTTCCGCAAAGAATCTATTCTCGCACCAACACTATTTCTACTTCACATCAACGACCTGTTGAAAGCAACATCATGTCCAGTACACAGCTTTGCCGATGATAGTACCCTCCATACCGCTTTCTCTTCCAGGGCCCCTATATCAGCCCGTGAAACCAGAAATGAACGAGGAAGAAATGTTAATAATATAAATATGGACTTAGCAACAATTCTCGAGTGGGGATCTAATAACTTGGTAGAATTCAATGCAAACAAAACACAAGCATGTCTTTTCTCTAGAAAAGCCGATCTCACTGTGCCTAACATAACTTTGTCAGGAGTAACCATACCACTGAAGTCATCCATATCGATGCTTGGTATTACTATCAGCAATAACCTTTCCTGGGAAAATCACGTGAGGTCCATTGCCAAAAGTGCATCCCAAAACTTGGTTTTTTGTTTCGTGCCAAGAGCTATTTCACCCCTACTCAGCTGCTTATGATCTATAAGGCACAGATCCGACCTGTCCTGGAATACTGTTCCCATATTTGGAGCGCGGCACCTAAACATATCCTGAGGCTATTGGATTCTGTCCAAAAAAGGGCAATTCGTCTCGTCGGTGATGCCTCGCTTACAAACTCGCTCACTTGTCTGGAACACCGTAGAAAAGTTGGCGATTTGTCTCTATTTTATAGATATTTTCATGGGCGATGTTCTTCTGAAATATCAACAATCGTTCCTGCTTTGGCAGTCTCTTCGAGACTAACCCGTCAAGTTCAGTCATCACACCCCTTCGTGGTCACTTTGGAGACCTGCAGAACATCACTTTCCAAAGACTCGTTCATCCAACGAACAGCGAGGCTTTGGAACTCATTGCCTAGGGAGGTGTTCCCCGAGGCATACAACCTCCAGAAATTTAAGAAGAACACCAACTCCTACCTTCTTTCCCTTGGTTTCCACGATGTTCTCTGAACATTACAGGATATCCCTTTTCGTGGGAACCAGAACATAAAAAAAAAAGAACGCGTACTGCCCTTGCCCGCCTGGTTCTATCCATTTTGTTCAGAACAGAACACATCAGTTTGAAAATCCAATTCATACTTGGTATTTTTAAATCTACAAGCTTTCACGAGTGGCCCCCATATACATCTCCAATTGTTTCCTGAGGACAGCCTGTACAAGTATAATCAATAAACGCGAATATTTTATTAGAAATATTTCGGACCAGAAATCAGTGGATTTCATAGAAATATGTATTTCGAGGATTGGGTACGGTTCAGAGCACCTAAAAACAGATTTTCTAAATTTATTTTGACTGTCTGTTGCATGAGCACTTTCAGTATTGAAAGGGAAATTTCGTTACATTTCCAATATGAAACAATATCCATAAGCTTATATATACGACCAGGGTAACTGGCCACTATCCTAACAGTTGTTATGAGTTTTTCGTGTAAATTTCGGGTCCCTTTAATAAGTAAATACTAACAAGAAATTTATCAGAAACTTATATGAGTTGCAAGTGTAGTTCTAGGACACAGGTACGCTAACCACCGACTCTAGACAAACCTATAGATGGTTATAAGTTTCTATCGTAAGGTACGAATGTTTTAGCTACTTCCAGAATGAATATACCATCGGTTTACGAGTTCACTAAACTCAGATTTGATATCTGAATGAACTTACCGAATCGGAAATTAATTACTGTTTTAAAAGAGTACTATATCGCTAATCCACAAAACAGATGTTATTTCATTTGGAAAGGTATGAAGCTAATTAGGAGTGTCGAGTGCCTCCAGACAGGACGTTGCTAGCGCTTCACATTGTCGGGTTGTTTTCTTACCTGACCTACCTCAAATTCCGACTTTATAATCCGATTTTGAGTTAGCGCCATTGATTGGGTCATATCGGTCGGTGAACCGATATGAACACTAATCGGAATTTTAAATGGGCTATATCCTGATACTTGTACAGTCGCCTCATAAATACACCGTTAGTTTCCTCGATCGAGATGATCGTCATTTCACAGTTATGTTGGATTTCCGATGGCTGTGTTTATTCGTGAATTCAAGATTGGAATGACGAAAGAGCTGGCCGTGTTTTTCTTGAGTACTGATCCGTGGTTTTGTTCAGTTCTAGGGATACGCCCAGATCGCTCGCAGGAGCAAACGAGAAGGCGTCGCGCTCGGAGGTGAAGAAACAAAACCCGGAATCAAAAAGTTAACGCTCTCTTAGTTCTTTAGTCTTTTGATTCTTCGGCTCGTGTACACGTCGGATAATTTTTCGCGGGAAAAGTTAGGGCGTGGCAGCCATTTTGCAGTCTCCACTTCGCCTCGTGTTTCAGCTTCTGGACGATGGATTTCCGGAGTATGGAGGATTCCTTCAAGTGTTTTGGATGTATCTTTTTCACGGACGATGAGGCTGGCGCAGTTTCCGAATCGAGAGCGTTACCATGGATTTTGGATTCAACAGTTCGGTGTCACGACAATGGAGGATTTCGGAAGGCAGTTCTCGGATGGGTCGTTCGTTGGATGGAATTATGGTTACTTGAGGATGGGCATAGGCGATTTTCTTCTCCTGATGGTTTACGAGAAGTTACTTCAGGGAGTCGCCTGCGATAAGTTGTTAATCTTTGTGTGTTTTTGGAAGTTTTTCAGATCTGGGACTGCTGACGCACAAATAAGGCATGCGGCTCGTAGGACGTATCTTGGTAGACTTTCTTGAATGAGGTCACAAGAATGTCTAGATGGTCCTCGTTGAACTTGGTGTCTTATCTCAAGTACGAGGGCTTGGGCTCAATTGGCTGCGCGTAGAAGAATCGTCGGTGAAGGACTCTCAAACTGAGTTTCCGGCTTCCGAAAGGGAGTTTCTTTGGTCTATGTGTCCTTCCAAAAACTTTCCTGCAAGTAGGTTACCTTTGCCCTATTTTTCTTTTCGGATAGAGAGTTAACTGTAAAGTACCTGAGTTAGGTCGGTCTACTCGCGGGGCGAGTTTGTGTTCGTTTTTCGTTGTGAAATTGGCATGCGAGACTTGGTACGATTGTCATAGTTTTTGAATTCGTTTCTGATTGAATCATTTTCACTTTAGAGATTCGTTCTCAAGTAACTATGAGCATTTTGCAAAAATGTCCGAGGAGCGTGAATTTGAACGTACATATTCGGTAGTGTGTCGTTTCGGGGATTTTAAACGAGTCTTCGCCCACTCTTAAAACAAAAGCTAGGGGAATATTTTGGAGAATTTCAATATATTTCCCTAGCCTTTGTTTTGTTGTTTGTAACTGAATAGTTAGGGTTAGGTTGGTTGAGTAAAGTTAACCTTGAGGTGCTTTTCTCCAGGGGAATTTCCATAGTTGGTATTTTTCAAAATTTTCAAAAGGGAAATCTTTGGAATAAAAATTGTTTTGGAAATAGCCGATCGGAGCTACGGTTTTTGCGTTGAGAAAAAACACTCTCTCCTTGGACCGGCTGGAATCGAGCTTTTCTCGTTTCCAGAGGACTTACCATATGTCCTACGGTGGGGAAATCTCTCGCGTTGAACAAAAACTTTGTTCGTGGGGTTTTCCAGATTCTTTGTAAAATTTTGGCCATCACTTTTTCAGAACTTTTCAAAATTTAGATTACTATAATTTTTGAACGGAATGTTACGTTGAAAATTCATTGGCTGATGGAGCACATAGATTCTTTCAGGGCTGGGCTCAGCACTCGGGGTGAGATAATGGGTTGTATCTCATTCTAGTAAATTAATTCGCAAGTCTTAGGAAGTTCATTTGGTCCCAGGCCGGAGCAACGTATCCCAGACAGCACTAGTCGTATGTAGGAAGTCGAAATCTCTGATGAAATACATGCGTGAGCGAAGCGGTTTATATGAACAATTTTTCTATCGAGTCGAGATGGGAAGTTGGATATATATTCATTTTTGCGTTTGGTTTGATAATTCGCGATTCCGCTGTCCGTACCGGACTTAGGAATTATTAAAACCCTAGCGGCTGCAGGTGTCATATGAGGTGGTCCACATGAAGTACACTTTGTACATTTTTCTTGTTTACCGATTTGCACGACGGAAAAACAGGTATCAGACAGTGGCGTAGTTGGTAGACTTTCCAAGGGTTCAGTAAAAACGCCGCCAACCCCATTTTTATGATATTTTGGATTATGGCGCCCAACGTGGGGCTTGGAAAATTTTGGATAAAATTTTCGAATCCACGCAAAACATGATCTATTCTGGACTTGCTCTGAGGATCATGCAACATAACTTCAGGAGCAAGGAATTTCATTTGGAAATATCTGTTCTCTCGGGAGAAAGCTCAAAAGTAACATACGAGGGTTGATCTTTCTCAAAAAGCGTTTTTCTGAAATATAAATTTGACAGACTTCTGCGGAAGCTGTCTGGCGCCCAAATATTTATCGGATAAAGATATCAAGTGCAAGTTGGGTTTCGTAACACGGGGTTACGTACCTGCACTTAGTTGAATATGGAAATTCTCACATTTCGTAAATGAACGTTTGTGTTCCAAGCCATAGAAGATAGAAAAGCGGTTTTTCTTCCTCGTTATAGGTTCTGTAGGTTCAAGATTTTCGAAGTAGAAATTTTTGTTCCGCTGTTGTATTGTCGTCGGCGGACGTTAAACGTATTCCATCTTTTTCGTCGGTTAAACGTACTTCAGGATTTTGTATTTTCACCGGCGGGCGTGAAACGTATTCAGAAGATGAAAAGTTTCGTTTTCATCTCAGGCACAAGGTTGCAGATTTTTCGCCGGCTGGCGTAAAACGTGTTTTGAGGTTGAAAAGTTTGTTTTTCATCCTCGCCGGCGGGCGTAAAGGGAGTTTTTCGGTTCTTCAAAACTGAAAGGACTTTGAAAATTATTTTCATTTGAAAATTTTTCAAAAGTTTTTTTTCTGTACACATACAAATCTACAAGCTTGCAGTTTTCGGAACTGGCATTGACTTGGTAGATTCTTTCGAATATTTTCTTGAACATGCTTTGCCTTCTCAACGACTGCATGCTTCATGGAGCTTTTTCTTCCTCCATTATTTGAATAAAATCTTGGATGGTTGAATTGTTATACGGGGTGTATAGAAGTTTTGTATCTGAGAATTTTTATTAAAAATTCAGTATTGATCATTGGACCGGGATTGTAGGATTCTCAAATGTGCCGTTTCGAGAGAACTCTGATAGAGTTCAGGGATTTTAGGGATGACAGCTTTCGAGACGCACCCTTTTGTACATATGTATAGTATATAGTATCTAGATTTAGGGAATGGAGGGAACGTTTGAGTCTGGGCCCACTGTTGTCGTAGGAACCTTCAACAAGCCACTCGACGTTTCGGTTCAAAGGATGTCATTTTCAGGGCATACCTTTGCATTTCGGTTAAGAACGAAGACTGTGGCTTGGTAACGCAGGTTGGAGTTCAGAATGAAAGAATGGTGGGACTCTGCGAATGGCAGCTCACATCCAAATGATTTTTAGGAGGATTGCGAGACCCTGCGAGGTGCAGCTCGGATTCAAGGACGTGCAATAGCACAAATTCTTGCGGACATTTGGAAATTCGTTTTTGAGTTATTGAAGATAACTTAGTGAAGTTTCAGAAGGAAACAGATTAACTTCATAGTTACTATACACCTCGGAAATGATTAACTGGAATTAGATCTTTTTCGTCAGCGGACGTTAAACGTATTCCTATTCCAGTCGTTTCATGAGTTTTGAGAGTTTAGGAAGCCCCCACACTTTGTGTTAAAAAGTAGATTTTTTTTCAAATCCCTTTTCCAAGTTTTCAGTTGAATAACTTCAGGTTATTTCTCAAGTAGAAAGGTTCTACGGTTTTAGTGAACGGAGTTCACAGTTTTTCGTAAGCGGTGCTTACAGTTTTCACAGGACAACTTTAATTCGTTCCAGAACAATTATCGTTATAGGTCCTTGCCACACGGGAATTATACAGGGGGTGACATGAGAGTTTTTTTTAGTATAGGCACCTGGCCTACAGTGTTGGCAATTGGCCATTTTTGAGAATAGGCTTGCCATTCGACACACGGTAGGCACCAGGGGTACGGTTGATCCAACGAGGAAAGAGGTTCTGCAGGTCGATTTGGAGGTCAAGTCAGACTGTAACCCTTCATCAAGAATGCGAACTTAGAGAAGACGAGAAGCAGGTGCGAAACCCACTGATGGAAAGATGGGGCGAAACCCCAAATTAATGATGGTTTTTCGGCTGGGCCAAAACGGTGTTTCGGGCAGTACGATATGGAAAGCGAGCTGGAAGGCGTTTCTTTGGGGCACGACGTGCGTGTCGCCTCTGGAGTAAATGAGACGGGAGCGAATGCTAATCGATGAAGTTTTAGGAGCAAGTTCATTCAATGGAATGAACATACTGCCCACTATTGGAGATTATAGAGCATGTCGTTGATGGTTTGAATTTGGGCTACGTCAAGTGTGGTGATAGAGAGCGGAGAGAATGTGCCGAGCAGGCAGCTCTGATCGTTAAGACCTTGACCCAACTTGATTCAAATACAAGCAACGTTGGAGGCCGAGACCCTGCGGATTGCAGCTCGGATTCCAAAGTAATTAGGAGAAGAATCGCGAGACCCTGCGAATTTCAAAAGAGCCGGCGGGCATAAGACGCAAGGAGCGAATCGAGGGAATTGCGATGGCAGCCCCGATTCAAAGATTTTGTGAACTTTCGGAACACGAGGGAGTGTTGCCGTTAGACAAATGCGATCACGACGTCTTTCTTAAGACGTACCCAGAAAACTGCGGTTGATCACCGTATGCCCAAAGACCTCTGTCGTTGAGAATGGAAGTCGAAGTATTTCAGTTAAAGTATTCAGGAAGAATACCTTTTAAAGTCAAACATGCTCCCCGAGAACCTGTATAAGTCTCAGAATTTCCAAATCAAGAGGTCCCACGGATTCCAGAGAGTCTGCCGTGCACCTCCAAGAGAAAGGGACTGCATAACCACTTCGTCTCGTTGCATTTGTCTGGTTCCTGTCAGAGTTTTGACAGCTACGATGGTAGTCAAGCTGCTTAGGGCAATGATCGAACCACACAATCGGGATCCAGAGAGATCACTACTTCTGGTCACCTCTCGATTTGGGTTCAGTATGGAACATCGTCTGTTCCCAAGAAATGTTTCTGAAATTGTCATCTTTGCCGTCGGGCAATTTTTGATAACATTTCAACATGGGCTATTTTCCTGAACCGAACTCTCAATTTCTCGTTGTTGGCGAAATCTCCTTTGTATGGATCTCTTTCGTCATAGGTATTCTTTCAGGTGGAAGAGCGTGATTAGTATCGACGTCAGGAACCTGTCTACTATATCTTTTCCTTCTCAGGGTAGTTTTAGGGCCTAGAGTGATCCTCCTTATGGTGATACTCGAAGCCACACTCTCGTTGGAGCCCATCAGGCACACCTGGAGGCCCTAAGGAATCGTAGTATGTAAAGTGAAAATGGGGCTTATGATACCGCCACTTTGTTGCGGGAGTCTGAAGGCTGGACTGGTCGTAATGGCAATATTGCCACAAGGTGGAAATATTGTTATTCTTCTAACCAAGGCGCAGTGCATATCTCGTGTGGATTGCGGGACATGAGGGTCACCCCAAATTGCCCGGTAATCTTGACTTGTCTCTGCTCGGCCCACATCCACACGGATTGTCGGGATACACAATGATACTCTTGCAAGCTAAGACTTTGTATGACTGTCCTAACTAAATTGCCATACACGTAGTATGGTTAAGGAAGTGCCCAGGAGTGCGCAAACAAACCTATACTGGATGGTAAACTTTGGGTGTTTCGGGGAAGAGATTTGCAGCTCGTGTTGAATTTTGCGGATTCAGGCAACTCCAACAAAGTAACTTCTTTTAAGTGGGGGGGTGTTATGAAAATCGCCTATTTAGACGAAAACTCCATTTCCACCAAAAATTGTTTTGGAAATAGCCGATCGGAGGCTACTGTTTTTGCGTTGAGAAAGAACACTCTCTCCTTGGACCGGCGGGAATCGAGCTTTTCTCGTTTCCAGAGGACTTACCAGATGTCCTACGGTGGGGAAATCTCTCGCGTTGAACAAAAACTCTGTTCGTGGGGTTTTCCAAATTCTTTGTAAAATTTTGGCTATAACTTTTTCAGAACTTTTCTAAATTTAGATTACTATAATTTTTGAACGAAATGTTACTGAGGACCGTCCAGAGTGGCGGAGGTGGTGGCTTTGAAGCCTCGTTAGAATTTCATTGGCTGATGGAGCACAGAGATTATGTCAGGGCTGGGCTCAGTACTCGGGGTGTATCTCATTCTAGTAAATTCATTCGCAAGTCTTAGGAAGTTCATTTGGTCTCAGGCCGGAGCAACATATCCCAGACAGCACTAGTCGTATGTAGGAAGTCGAAATCCCGGATGAAATACATGCGTGAGCGCAGCAGTTTATATGGACAATTTTTCTATCGAGTCGAGATGGGCAGTTGGACATATATTCATTTTTGCGTTTGGTTTGATAATTGCAAGTCACGATTCCGCTGACCGGACCGGACTTAGGAATTATCAAAACCCTAGCGGCTGCAGTTGTCATATAAGGTGGTCCACATGACAGTACACTTTGTACATTTTTCTCGTTCACCGATCTGCACGACGGAAAAACAGGTGTCAGACAGTGGCGTAGTTGGTAGACTTTCCAAGGTTTTATTAAAAACGCCGCCAACCCCCTTTTTATGATATTTTGGAACAAGATGCGTTCGTCAACGGCATTGGTCGGACGGAAGACTGAACGAATGTCGGTGGCCATTTTGGAAAGTGGGAGGAGTCAGCAGTGTTTACGAGCGATGATGCGGTGGCGGCCATGACTCAACCGACAAGTCTTTGCAGGAATTTTAGCAGCCGTTATCTACGTCCGCACTTTCCTCTTATCAGTTGTTTATTCAAGCAACTGGATATCGGCGGCATCCTTTGAAAGAGTTTGTTTACATTAACAAGATAAGCTGCATGGTTTAAGTGTGGGATAACTTGAATATATACGCAAATCCTACCAAGTTTTGAATAAGAGTGTTTAGAGGAGGAGAAAAACGAAAAAAGTATATATTGGAGTTTTTTGTTGACATGACGTCAGTTGAGGTTATGTCGTCGATGGCAGAGCAGTATACATGGAAATTGGAACAGTTTCATCGAAAAATCAGAGCTCTACGAAGAGTTGCAGTTTTATTAAGAAAAACGAAACGTCACAAGAAAATTGAAGTAGTTGAATCTCTGCACGAGACAGCCATCAACATCGAAATATGATTCAAATGGTACTAGTGACTTCGATTCTGAACACCATCTTATACGTAGACATACCGTATGATGATGATGTACGAGGAGTAGCGGTTTCTTTCAAAGATGGAGATAATCAGTCTTCCATTCCAATGAATCGAACAGCAGGACTTCGAAGGTTATTCTTCACCACAGACCCGCTACCCCACCTCGAAGACGATGACAACAACACCACCATAATCGAGAAATATCAGCTCAAGTTTGAAATGAATGATTCTACAAGTACAGTGATGCCATGGAGAAGTCTTCCAACGGCAGCAGTAGCGATGACGTCACCAACTCTGCCACCACCACCAATACTACCACCCCTTGGAACATGAAATATATGAGATTTTTGTACTCTCATGTATTGTTATAACCATAATGTTTTTCGCTTTAGCGAAATTCCATTCAAAACTGTAAAAAGAAATAAATGAATAGAGAGAGACTCTAACCTGACTTTTATTTCACAAACATACGGTGTTCGTGACGTGAGCCACGTATACCGTGTGTGGCTGTGAGAGAGAAAGAGATACCTCCAATGGTTTCCCCTCTTTGTTTTTCATTTCAAACTTGGGTTTTTTCAACTTTTTTTTCTCAATTTTTCTCTCAGCTTTATTTTTTTTTTCTCTATTGTTTTTTCAGATTTTTTTTTTCGAGTATTTTCAATTTTTTTTTTTCAACTTTTTTTCAACTTTATTTTATTTACTTCAATTGGGAACTCAACTCCACCTGAAAGAGAAAAAGGGAGAAAGGAGAGACGGACAGAAACACTGAAATACACACATACATATTTATTTCCTAAAAAAACAATTCTAAGATAAACTTAATTTGGTAAGATATATGTACACAGCCATTGGTGAAGATATTGGGTGTTCCTCTGGGCACACATGAACTTCCCGCTGTTGGGTAGTGGTCCAGGGTAGGCTCGAATTTGTCTGTCGACCATTGACTTGAATCATAGAAGGCCACATCGTAGATTTCCACTTGGTACGACAAACCCATTTCCAGCAATTTTTCTTTGAGGAAATCGTATTTTTGGTTCCCTCTCACATGAATTCGATCAGCCTGGTAGAATAGGTGTCTCAGTGGGATGTCGTCAATTTCTTCATAAGCTATGTAGCCGGTGTCGTATGGAATATCTTATGGTGCGACGGACTTGGAAGGCTTGAATATCTACGAATGCGATACGCATGATGGCTGGATGATGAATGAATGAACGCCGCCGCCGCGTCGTAGCGATCTATGTCAGGCTTCTCATCGTTTCGGAGAGGGGATGATATTCCATCATGCAATCGTGAATGATGATGCAATAGACACGAGTCCGATCGGGGCATCCCGCGCTCGATTCGATATCCAATCGTACGTCAACCGTACCGGATTTCATAGGCGTGATATTTGAAACCGAGGTAATCCAAAAGAGAGGACTTTTTCATGGAATTCGTATAGCTGCCGGGAAATTCCGTACAGTTGAAATGCGCTTCGGTATAGTGATTATTAGCGAAATTCAAGTGTAGACGTTCGTTGGGCCAATTTCACCGTTCAAAGACAAACGTATATTTTGAATGTTGACATGTTGAAAGGTGATAGGATCGACGGAAAACGTTATCTCGTACATTAGTTTGGAAACACACGATGACAAAGCGTGGCCTTTCAACACTGGTACTCGTCTTAAACGACCATATTTTACGTTGAGCATTTTGCGTTATCGAAGCAATTCGTTCAATTACCATTTTTGGAAGGTTTCACTATCGGTCTGTCTGTCTGTATGGACTTCATTGATTTTTCATTTATTTCCGCATTAGGAAAAATGTGTTTGACTTTCAATTCAATGCTATCGATCACAATTCGTAGTGTTTCCACCGCATTTTACCTGCCTCACGTATAATGACACAATAATTATCATTTCGGGCTCTGACAAATCGTAGAGTTTGTCGTCCACACGTAATCAGCGGGTAATCGTTGAAAACATTGAGAATATGACGGAGCGGTACGAGACGACTGGAAGAATTGTCATCTTCATTCAAAAAATGCAAATTGGGGTAATTCCAACCGCCTATAGCTAAATGCTGAGAATCCGTAGGTTCGTAAGATAATAGAGCTCGAATGGTACTCACAATTCCCATATCTCGAACCGATTCAATTTCCCGAGCACTCTCGCTATAAGTGCAGGAATCGAAAAGGAAAGCACCCACATTAGGGGCCAATGTAACGTTACCTCCTCCATTATTTAATTCAAGTCTACCTTCAATCAGTAGCAGAGATGAACTCATAGCAAAAAACGAGTCCACCTGATTGATGCAAAATTCCACGATATCGTTGCAATTGAATGGCTTCACGAACGGAGTATAAGTTCTGTATTCTTTACGAATGGACTCGTCAAATTTCGGAGACCGATACAAATCGAACATGCGCGCTAAGATAGAAGCATGATCGTTGTCTCTTCTCCTTTTGAAGTTCATTCTGATGAATCAATTTCAAACCGATGGAACGGAGGAAGGATTTATTCGAAGAGGTTATCTGCTGCTGCTGCCGCACGACCCGCTCGCTTGAAGGTTTCTGCAATAATGACGTCGTGACGTCACTCTAACCCCTTTTATTACTACCGCTGCCTCTGCCTCTGCCGCTGCCACTATTCCCATTTGGTTCTCGCGACTCTGAGTTCCAAAACCAAAGTACTTTTTTCCCCTTAAAATCCACAGGCCTACCGTCTTGATCGACTACCAACACTGTTATGTTGTGGATTTCACGTTGCGGTATTACAGGTAGATAGAGTAAATTCGAAGGTTTTTCGTCTATCGCGTAACCGGGATCGGAAGCTATGGGAAATTCATAGATCGTGTGCGCAGGCGTGTCACCATCGAAGGCTCCCGAAGTAACACTGCACTCAAATCGTAATGTCGACACCTTTATAATGTTTACAGGTAGATCGGAATGATGCATTTCGTTCGGTAGAAGCACCCTCGGAGAAAATCCCAATGTAACGCCTATGCTATCCGTCTCCACGAATGAAATGGCAAAGTATTTACTGAAGATCTCACACTTTGAAGTATTATTGTTGGGTTTGAGAGAGAAGGCGGCTTCGCGGTATTTCGCAGGTAGCGCCATCTCTTTCTGTATGAATGCCTCAATATCGGCAATTCCATAACACCCCCGCGGAAATTCAATGGTACACAACACTTAGATCTATCGTAATAGCGGAATTTCCGACCCTTTTCAATGTCTGGTATGGTATTGTACGAGTGAAAAGATCGAAGCGACAACTCATATTCTTTTTTCGCATTCAATTCGATAGGGGTGCGCAGACAGAAGGAAAACACGTGATTGTGGCTGTTTACTCTCAGCAACAGCGACATGACGACGAATGATACCACCACCGCTGTGACGGCATTTAAATACACACTTTCAATCAAACATTATTTATCCAGACATTATAAATTTCAAACACAGATGACCGCAATTTATTTCATTATAAGTCTGATATTGACGGTTGTTGTAGAAAATCTTGACTTTGCCGCTGCTACCGCCATCCAAATATCTGACCAATTCCAATATCGTGTTCCTAATGTTGGTCTCAAAGCCAACACGATTCCCTCGTCATAGTCAAGGACTTTGACTTGAACAATGGCAGGTACCGCAAAAACTTTGACATGTATATAAAAGTATGGTAGCGTGACGCTTCACGTCATTCAACGTCGAGATGTCGGACAAGAGGGACGTTAAAGCCATGCGCGACAAAAAATTTACAGAAATGCGACGAAGCATAAGAAAAAGGTACCTAGCCCTGAAACTTGGAAAAAACGAACGAGACGATACACTGAATGAACTTTCCAAACCGATATCTCAACCACTACAACAAATTGCCAAGTCGTCGAAAACCCTAAATAAATCCATTTTCATAATCAAGAAGGAGAAGCAGCCTGAAGTTGAAGATGAACATGAGTCAGGAGGAGAAGAAGAGAATTCTCAAAGCGAGAGAAGCAGTGACGAAAAATATAATTCTGACGATGACAGCATGTTGCCACGGAATTTTTCCGTGGCTCTAAAGAATAAACATTTCAATCGATATCCCACCATGTCACGTGAATACATTGGAAAGATGATAAACTTATAGATAAGATATATGGACCTGTGTATGACGTCAGCTCTCCCGGTTTGTTTGTGGGATCCAAGTCAATCCGCTTTGAAGAAGGATACATCGAAACGGGACTTCAACAATTTGAATCAACTCCCGGACTATATCAAGTGATATTTTACACCAGGCCCCGGAACTATAGCGGAGATGACTAGAACGACTACCGGACATATTGGAGTTGACTGGATGTCATAGAAGCGCGAACGGTCGTTTGAAAGGCACTCAACGCTGGAAATATAAACATGTAATAAAATATTTAATGAGGAGAGAACGTAACGGTCAGGGTATAAACACCAATCATTTGGTATACAATGACAACCCAACGGATTATGTCCATTGGGACAATCCCAACGAATTGGTGGATCGTTTGGGACTTTTGATAGCCAATCAGGTGGTGGTATAGGGCGTAAGAGAGAACTACCGATGTTGTCTCGTACTCCCTCTCTACCGCACACCCCTGAGGGTGATATCGACATGGATAACTTGAAAATATATAATTAAAAATATCATACGTTTGATAGTGATGCGGCTCCCAAAAAAAAAGGACACTACTGGGTCTGAATTAAAGTCTCAACTGCAACGCGACGTTGCCACATCGGCTGAAACCTCGCTAAAATCCATGAACGATGCCATTCTGCAAACGAAGAGAACACTTCGTAAACACTATAAAGAAATTTCAACTCGCGTATCTGTACAAGACACGGCAACATCGGACACCATCAAGAAAATGGCTGCCGATATGAAACTCGATTTGGATCGAATGCATCTTTTGGAGGGTAAAATGACGGAATTGTCCAAGCATCTGTTTGAAATCAAAAGAAGAATAAATACAATCGATATCGATATCGAACATTCTCGTTGAAGATGTCGAAAGCTCAAGTTGTTGCAGAACTCCATAAACCGGCTAGAAAAAATGATCGTCGACGACCTAAGGTAATTAAAGGTTTGGACGATCTATGGCAAATGGACTTGGCCGAAATGAGGATGTTTTCTTCAGATAATGATGGTTTTACAATGATTATGGTCGTCATCGACTGTTTTTCCAAATTTTTGTGGACTCGTCCGCTAGAATCCAAAACGGGAGAGGAAATCACCAAAACTTTCAATGATATATTGATTCACACGAAACGGTGTCCGAAAACTCTACAAACCGATCAAAGTACGGAATTTTTCAATGCTAAATTTCAAAGTTTATTGGTAAAACGCGAAATCAATCACTACAATACGTTTACGGTGATGAACACGGCCATAGCTGAGCGTGTAATCAGAACGTTAAAGTCCCTATTGTACAAATACTTTAGTTTGAAAGGTACATACAAATGGATAGACATACTGCCGGAAATCACAAAAAACTACAATGACACCGAACATACAAAATTTAAATTCAAACCGAATGAGTGAACGAACAGAACGAAAAGCGTATTCTGCATCGAATTTATCGAGCGAATCGTTGGGGAAAATGTGTTGAACCATGAAAATTCCAAGACAAAGCATATTTTTCAAAAAGGTTATACGCCCAATTGGACGACGGAATTATTCAAAATAGTTCGGGTTCAAATAGGTTATCCAAATACGTATATACTCGAAGATATGAACGGTACACCCATTAAGGGGGCTTTTTACGAACAAGAATTGCAAAAAACCGCGAATCCCGATATCTATCTCGTGGAAAAAGTATTGACAAGACAAGGAAAGAAAATGTACGTTAAATGGCTTGGTTTCGATAACACGCACAACAGTTGGATAGAGGATGATGCAATAGTTTAGCATCGGCGGCGGCGGCTACAAGCTATGACATGTCTGGCGTGGTTATACATTTGATGGTAACGAGACGGCGTCAGTCGTCAGTCATCAGTCGTCATCGTCGTCACCATGAGTCAAGACAGCGGTTATTGTTCGAGCGATATGTCAACAATAACGTACGCCAGCCCCGTTTCACCGCTATCACCTGAAAATTATAATCAGCAGATAGATGACACGTGCAAGGGTTTCGAAATGGCAGCAAAATTGGAGGACCACTTCCTATTGGAAACCTCCTTTCTCATGACTGGCTATGTGCTGAGAATTGGATTGTCACCTGCGAGAACTTTTGGCGTAGCCATATTCCTAAGTCCGTTGTACCAGTTCAAGAAAATATCGTTCAGCACCGAAGAATGGGGCCTGTTCACCGAACGATTGGCAACCCTTTTGGATGACTTCTTTTGGAGCCCTCTTCCCCGATATCCTCCCGATCAAAACGATGATGTGAAATACTTGTGTGGAGACTATTGCAAAGTTACGCAATCAGTTTGGAAAGATTGAAATATGTTCAAGTTGAAAAACACGGAGTGAACTTCCTTCTGAACCAGGACTATGTTGAACAGGTGATACGAGTCCACCGAAGCTTGGTGTCCGATCAAGTGTTCATGTTCGAGAATATAAACTTTTGTGTTAATTATAAAAATATAATTGAGGTTATAAATAAATTTTTCTTCAATCAACCGCAAGTATGTTTCGGTAGATTGGAGCTTTTCCAAAAACTATGTGAACTTCCATCAGAAGATATGATGGCTAATGCATTAAAAGAATTCCTTTTCTATCATCGAATGAAAGTTGTGAATGATTTATGCCTTCAATAAATGTTTGTGTGTATTTCAGTGTTTCTGTCCATCTCTCTTTTCTCCTTTTTTCTCTTTCAGGTGGGGTTGAGTTCCCAATTGAAATAAATTAAATGAAGTTAAAAAAATAAAGTTGACAAAAAAAGTTGAAAATACTTGAGAAAAAAAAAGTTGAGAAAAAAAATTAAAATACGTGAGACAAAAATTGAAGTAATCGGGAAAAAAAATGAAAAATACTTGAGAAAAAAATTAAAAAAATAATTGAAGTAACAACAATAGTTTTTCATTCAATTATCAAGGCTGACGATGCGCACTGTGACAGACCAAGTCATGATATTTTCATAGATGGCAGCACTGTCACATAGAATTCAAAAATTGTCATAGGTGTCAGAACTGTCAAATATCATCCTAGATGGCAGCACTGGCACAAAACGTTACATGTCAGCTGTCAATATTTTGTGACAGTTGGGTATTCTGAACAGAGCTGTTCCGTCATTCAAAGTTTGACTCTTGTTCGATATGGATGTGTATGAAGACAGATTAGCGACATTTCAAAATTGGCATCACCCATATCCCAAAGAAAGATTGGCCAGAGCTGGATTCATTTATACCCAGAGAGAAGACATTGTTGTGTGTCTGAAATATCGAGTTGGAGGATTCAGATGGCAGTTGAAGATGATGCTCAACTTGATGACTTCAGTTGGAGTCCACATTGTGGGTTTTTCACGGAAGAAGAAGCTGCCACCCTGAGGAGACGTATGCAGCTCGAAGATTGTCTTTTACCCAGAGACGAACACACCTACCAACAGCAGCAGCGTCCACGAAGATACATCACCATCCTCCTCATCAATGTCATGCAAAGTATGTTTGGAAAAGGATATGAACGTGGTTTTCATGCCGTGCAAACACTTGGCCTGCTGTGCGGAATGCTCAATGAAATTGAAAAATTGTGCTGTGTGCAGAACCACAATTCAATACTATTTTAAAGTTTTTGTATTTTGGAGAGAGAGAAAGATAATTCAATATATGGAATGTGAAAATTAACTTGTGTATTTTATTCATTGTCTCATCCCACATACCTTTGAGGTTATGTTTGGAAAAAAAGTAAGGTTAGAATTCCTACCCATCTCATTTGAAATTTGAGGTTATGGTTCCTCTAAAAGTGGGGTCATGTTTGAAAAAGTAAGGTTAGAATTCCTCCCCACCTCATTTGAATTTTGAGGTTATGTTTTCTCTAAAAGTGAGGTTATGTCACAGACACACACAAAGAACGCTAATGTTCGAGGGTGAGACTGAATGACTTGTTCAGGCAAGTTTAGACAAGTCTGAACTTGTCTGGACTGGTCTCTCTATCCAATTCAGGGAAACATTTAATGAAGTGATGATACAGAGCTGACATCATTTTATTCAAAGTTTTTCTGTATAATAAATAAAAATCGAAAGTCGATATACACTCATATTATTGATACATATTTTTTGAGTATGAACAATAGATAAATATATAATCTATTGTTCATACTCAAAAAATATGTATCAATAAAATGAGTCAGCTCTATCATCACTTCATTAAATGTTTCCCTGAATTGGATAGAGAGACCAGTCCAGACAAGTTGTATGGATATAATAATAATATATTGAATGAATATATTCGATATATACAATGGTTATGTGTGAGAGAGAGAGGAGAGAGAGAGAAGAGTGATGGAGAAAAAAAATCATTCATTTTTCGATTATCACGCTAACACAATAAATAGAAATTTTGGAGAAAAAAAGATTATTAAATACAAGTTGGTTGCAGATGGGGGGAGGTGTAGGTTGGCTATTCATTCATGATGCTATAATGCCCCAAGCAAGTGTATCGTTTGATCCGGGAATGAGTGTTCTTGTATCGTCGAATGGACTTGGAGCGATTTTGTTCTGTTCAATACTAAAACATTATGGGCATATGAACGGATGCATCGTTGACTAGTTGATTTTTCCTCTGATCTCTGAGACAATCGACATAGTCTCCGAAGGAAATTTTATTTTCTACAACATTATAGCGGACTCCTTTGGATTTTTAAACGCATTTTTTACCCTGAAAATTCAGGTGTAAAATTATAAGTGTATAATTTTGAACGGAGTCCGACGAAATCTGTCATTATGAACCCGTTCGCTTCATCTTTCATCAAACCTGGAATTTTCTTATTCACCTGCGGGATATCAAACGAGTTTTCGCATGGGTAGTCACTCGTATCGAATTTTTCCAAGTTTTTCCCGATTAAATCTCTATATACATCATCGCATTCAATTTCGTATATGAGAGAATCCGTATCCGTGTACATCAACTCACACTGATTGACTCGAATTTTTTCAAAATAAATTTATAATAAAATTCGAAAAAACAAATTATGGAAATATCTAGAATGGCCATACCAATGGGGGTTAATTGAATAGCAGTTCCGATTTATTCATTTCGATAGTCATCAAGTTTTCATCGAATGCAATTGTGGAATTTCGAGTTACTCATCAGATTTTTCGCTCCATATCTACCCTCCCATTTATTGACCATTTTCACCACTCTGTGCTTCCCAATGTTTTCCATGGTCCTTCCGAAAATACTGTTTATAGCCAATTTATAGTTGTTTTTCCGAATGTGTTTGCAGCTTGGGCGTGTTATTTTATATTTATTTCAATGTAGGGCTGCAGCCATGCCGATTGTTTAAACTGTTGAGAATAAGGCCGTTTCCTAGGGCTTGTTTCAATATGCGGTAATGTACGACATAGTTTTCTTCGTTGTATAGGGTGGTCAATAATTTAGGTAATTTCGAAACTGGAGGAGTTCGATGTTCAGCACAAAGTGGAAAATATTCGTGGTTGTCATGTATTCCAAATCAACTTCGAGGATGTAGCCGATATCCGAAGTATCTGACACCTCCAGAACGTTCAAATTATCGATATCTTCGATCCATCTGAACACTCCAGATGGTGAATACTCTCTCATAGCCCATCCATAGAGGTTATTTACATCCAAGTATAATAAATATTTGGAGGGTAGTTGAGAATCATACCTCCCCCCATATATTTATTATTCGCTTGGGAGAATACTGACTTATACCACCCCAAATCCCTTTTTCCACAAACAAAAGCATGTCGACATCTTTGATAATATCCGGCTTACACTTTGTTTACTTTAACATGCATGACGACGAATAGCCAGGCATGGTAAAGTACCAAGCGGGGTCGAGTCCATAAGTGTCGTGACCCAATTGTCGGAAATTTTCAGAGACGTCACATAACAATAATATATCGGTTTCCATGTATAAAATAGAGTAGCCACCCAGTGTTGCCAAATCGAACGATTCCCACATCTTCTGGGCATGTTGGTATTCATGCTCGGAGATGTCACAATCGTTCAGTTGATTGTGGAATTTATGGATATCTGGCAACGCTGTAATCTCGAGTTTCTCCATGGAATCCACCCCTTTGCGAGTGATTAGTGGAAATTGATCATTGTTTAAATTTTGGAATTCGCGGTTTGTATTACAGAGATCTTCCACTCTGAGCGTGCGCACCAACTCATCCAGGCTTGCGCCCATGAATCGAAAAGAATCAATGAAACGGAATTTAATGTCTGTCTGTTCGTCGTATTGTGTGAAAGATATATATTTAGAGAAATAAACAAACAAAGAGTTGTTTATTGGAAGAAGACTCTCCCCGCCTCGTTTCGCGATATCCCGAATGATGAAATGACTGTCGTTGCCGCTGAGATTATGGAAAACAATAGGAACCACAAATAATTTTTTATAGTTGAAATTGCATGGGTTTTGATGTGCCCATCCTCCAAATGCACCTGTGAAATGGTCATGTTTGACTACAATCATTTGATCTTTTTGGAAAGGTTTCTCGCAAATATGATAAGTTGAATCCGCCACCGTTCTTATGGGATTGACGGACATGATGATTATTTTCGAAATTTTTTCCTTCCACAAATTGAACTATGGCCTTCAATTGTTCCGCGAACCATTTCATCGAATCCAAACCTCAATGGCTATCGTAATATGATAGAGTGTCATCATAATTGCATTTGAAATATAAACCTGCGCTATAGGGAATGTGTTTTTGGTATTTCGCCATTTTGGACTTGGTTTCATCATCAGTGAACGGTTCCAAAATTGATTCAAAATCAGCATATATCACAAATGGAACCATTTCTTTGTGTACAAAATCCTTAAATTCGACATGGTCATATTTCGGAAAGAAATTTCGTATTGATTGGCATTTTCACAATCAACAGTATGATTGTCTAATTTCCGAAAATAATTCAAATATCTATCCAAATGTTCACTGATTTGTGATGTAACCAATCGGGATAGGTCTTTAATCCAGTCTTTCGTTGTCCTCGTCAATTTCCGGCGGTGCC
>JAFIRS010007126.1:0-28065 GCA_018342105.1 Gonioctena quinquepunctata | reverse complement strand
TGATTATTTTTTTTTCCCCGGTAATCAAAACCCAAAATGTAAATTCAGATCCAAAAAAAAACCTCGGGTCCCCCCCATCACTTTAAACAAACCCAAATGGATTGCTTTTTGAACTGATGAAGGATAAGACATTCGTCCTAAAAAATCCCACAACATAGTTGTGGTATTATATTTTTTAGATCCCCCGGATGCGTGGGGGAAAAACTCCACAAAATCGGGAAAAAACCCAAAAAATAAACATCACTTTTTACACCCTTCAGGGGGAAAAACCCTTTGGGGGGTTTTTTTAAACCCCAACCCAAAAATTTTTTTCGGTTTGCATCGGGAAAAAATATGGTTTCAAAAATCTTTTCCGTTGCCGAATAAAAAAAAAAAAAACAAATCGGCAATGCCGACCCCCTTTACGTGCGGAAGAGACCAAAGGATTTTTAAAAACAAGGGGGGCCAAAAGGGGAAAAAAAGGGGAAAAAAAACCTAAAAAACCGGGGGGCTGGTTGGGAATGCCATCGTTGAAGGGTTTTGGGCCATTTTTAAAGTAATTTTTTTGAAAAATCCTCCCTGGGGAAAGGGGTTAAAATGTTTTTTTAAAAAGACATTATAAAACCAATCACCAATTTAATTTGGGGGTTTTTTAAATCCATATCACGTGGAGCAATTTTTTTTCCCCCTGGCAATAAGTTAAAAGGCACTGGAAAAATGCTGATTATATTATTGCGACACCTTTAATGGCCTTTTTTCCCTGACCTGTTTTTCCCCGATATCGGGAAAAAAATTTTGGGGCTTTTGGGACTTGCCCCCAATTTTGGGAAATTAATTTCCCGATCCCAACCAAAAACTTTGAGTTTGAAAACCCCCAAACCCCAAAAAGTAAATTTCCAACTTATAAAGTAAAAGGGTTGGGGAAATTTTTCCCAAAAAAACCGAAACGGTATTTTTGGGGAAAAAATCGCTACCCCCCCCAATTTCCGACGCTGCTGCTTTTTAAAAATTTTAATTTTATTAAAATGAAGTCAAAACCCCCTAATTTTCCCCTCCCAAAGAAAAAAAAAACCCCAAAAAAGGCCCGGCGAAGATTCAACTCCCCTTTAAGCTCGTGTTGAAAAATTTTCAGGGGAACTGGCTTGTTATGGAAGTCAGGTTCATGATTTCCAAAATTTAATTAACGTGAGATGGGCTAACACACTTGCAGCGAAGTGATCCGCTGATCCAACTTCACCGGAAATTTCATAAGCAAAGGACAAAAGAATAAAAACAATTTACTCCCATCCACGGTATTAGTATGTGCTACAGCAGAACGTGACAAGGCCTGCTGCTGATAAGATGGATGCCGAAGTTTCACGCAAATCAGACGATAATATTGATAGGATATTTTGCCGAGGATCGGCTCCGTGATATTCTTCGTGGAATCATGATACCGAATATTCGCCCGAAGGCCACTCTATTTGTTCCGAAAGGTTCTTACTGCGAGCCAAAATCAAGGAAGCTCCAGGTATTTACGTACTGAATGAACAGGAAAATTCCAGAACTAATTTAAATTTTAAATTCAATAAACTTCTAAAATCACGATATTTCAAAAGATGGAAATAAGCTATCACGCGCGATCTCCAAATACGGCTTTCAGGAATCTGTAAGCCTGCAAAATCATCGTCCTATCGAAAGCATACGTAATGTTGGCAGCTGGCTGAGCCTATCCTCGAGCAAAGGCTTCAGTTAGCGATAGAAGATAGAAATGTCCTGCTCGATATCCACCCGGTTCTACGTCACTTACAGAAATCCAAGGCCTGTAGACTTGTCGAAAATGCCATTCGTGAACTCAACAAAGAGCCATTACGTCTATGTTTTGCTACTAACATGGCAAAGCAGTTCGATAGAGTTCGGCACTATGGTCTGTTATATTAGTTAGAGACATTTGGCATTCCGCATGGAATCAGAAATGGCCGAGTTTGAATAACAGAACATTTCAAGTAAGAGCTGAGGGTTCTTTGTCTGCCAACCAGGAAATCCGATAAGGCGTTCCCAGCGCTATCACCATTGCTTTATATAGTATATGCCACTTCCTACTTTTGGATATTCAAATCTTCGCCGCATTCGCTGACGATATCAGCTCCTATTTGTCTTATTCTTCCAGACATCAAAACCAAGCGGTTTTGTACTCTACAAAATGCGATTGACATTCCCCACAATGGTTTTGAATTGGTAACGGTTGAATCTGCGATAAAACCCAAGATTCAACTGGTAGATCCAGAATTGCCCCGAAGACAAGATAACAAGTTGATCAACACGGAGATTGATATCGTAACGAGTAATATCTCGTGGGTGTGGATGCGATAGATCGTGTAGACTTACATGGGTTCCGGGCCATAAATATGAATAGAAAAAAATCGAAAAAAGATTAGTCATGCTTTTTTTCCCTTTATTGCCTCGAGATAGCACATTAAACTTCAAAAATAAAATTTATGCTCTATAAATCGGTTTTCAGAAGCACTATTTTATAAGCCTGCGTTGTACAAATCAGGAGTTTTTCAGAAGCACCATTTTATATGCTTTCCCGCGGTCTGGGGTCACATGCCCACTCAACATTTAAATTCTAGAACGGGCCCAGATGAAGTTGCCTGCGGATGCTAATAAATGCCCGTATAAGCTTCTGAACAATTATTTTAGGGGATGACTCTAATTTTAAACAAAATTGAGTGACGAAATTATTGCTAGAAATCGTAGCGCACGGGCAATGCAACATCTATAAAAATCCTCTTGAAGTTACAGCTTTCTACCGACTACCTGGCCGAAAACTTCACAAAGGCCGCAGCAATATTCTCTAGTGTTAATATTTTAAACATTTCCTAATCTGGTATAATTTAAGTTATTTCACCCTTTATATTATACATAATTTGTTGGTGGCAAACTCTTCTTTAACCCACAGATGATGTCATTATCCTACTAAAAGTAAAGGCCAAGCCTCACTCTAAAACAATCAAGGACCCAAACAAACAAACAAAGGAAGTACTTTGTTGGAAAAATTTCTTAGCTTGGTAGCCGAGACATTGAGAGCAATTTTACAAATGGCTGAAGGGTCTAAATTTAATCGGGCAACCGCCCGGTCAATTCACTGAACAATTGGTTGGTCAAAATGATCAACAAACAAATCAATTGGGTAAGAAAACTCCGTTCTGCAGCATATCCCAAGCGAAATGCAAACACAAAAAACTAACAAATGCAATTCCAAATGCAAATTCAAAGTGCTAGAAATATCCAAATTCAATTCCAAAAACGAGTCACTTCTCCTTGAAATAGGCAAACTAAACATATCATATATACTACTTACATCACAACTATGTGAAAACCAGCCAAATATTTGAAATAATACAGAACCAGATGTGAATGCACCGACGAACCTTCCTCCTTCATTTCACAAAATCCAATCAGTCAGTTCAACCTACAAACAGCAAAATCCCAAAAGCTAAAGGCAAGCTCCCCAACAAAAAAAAAAAAAAAACAAGAGGAAAGTAAATCCAAGTGTTAGTACTGATTAAAATGTATGAATAGATCCTGAATAACGAAATACCATACTTATCTTAACACAACTCCAAAGTGCTGATTCCACTTTGAGAGTTGTTCAATTTAAAAATCCTAAACCGTGGGTTCAAGAAACCAACATCCCAACAAGTAAAATTTAGCACAAACATTCCTGAACTGAATGAATCTAATTAAGAATGTTGAACTTATTCCGTAGATTATGATTCCGAGTATCCTAATAATCAATTAGGACCAACCGGGAAACCGAATTCAGTTCAAATGATAAGTTAACCAGAATCATCAGCAACAAATAGAAATAGTTGGGAATAAACGTAACAGGAGAGAGATGGAAATAGTCCACTCCCTCAAACAATGAAACGAGGATAATGATAGTTGATGAACCCTCTACCCTGCCAGTACACGCCACAATAATAACTAGTCTAATACTAATAAAGAAATAATAAAAATCCAAATCAAAATCCCGACAATAAAAAAACAAAAAAGTCCCTCTGATAGTCCTCTTAGGAGGATAAAAAAAATAATGGATACTCGCTTCGTAATTTCCCATGGCAAATTCCAACATAAAAATTCCACAAAAATCTAAACACAGGCATAAAATTCGTCCGGAAACCCTCGAAGATTACAGGAGATTCAAAAAAGCCATCCTCAGAATGAAGGGTGTACCCTTTCACTCCTAATACTCATTACCAGACGATAAACCGCTTAGGTTAGAGCCAGAGGTGTCCTAACTGAGTTCTCAGAAGAAGACATCAAAAAAGATCTTAGAAGCACAATGCTTCAAAATAACTTCGGTTTCGTATGAAAAAAAACCAGACAAAACACCAAATGCCCATGATCCTAGTGCTAAAGAAGCCGTGATCAAAACACATATTTGATGTCAGGAGAAAATCATTGATATGATAGTCACTTCTGAGTCTAAAACCCGCTATGGAATCTGAAGTCAGCCAATGCCATCGCTGCTGGTGCCTGGACACCCCAGAGCAACTGCTTTGCAACTCCTATGTGCGTTAAATGCGGCCATGAGCATTCCCACCAACGGTGTAGAAAATCCCTGCACACCCCAGCATCGATGCGGGAAACGTAGAGGGCAGCACACTGCCAACTACCGGATAAACTGTTTCCCAAATCCAGGGTAAAAAGAAACAGTAAACAATAACAATAATAAAAGTCAGTTAACGGCGACTCAAATCATAAAAAAACGCTAAAAAAACACCCGGTAGGTCAGCAGTAGCCCAGGGAGTCCTACGCGCAATGGCCAGCAATCTGATCAAAAGGATGATGGTACCATCCTAGACCTAGAAGACTAACTAAACTTCTTAAAGATACCTTCGGCTGCAGCAACTTGTCAGACTCAATGCCATCAACATCCAACAATGAATGCAAAATCATCCCGAGTTCTCAACATGGTAACATGGAATGCCAATGGCCCACTGGAAGCAAAGAAAATTGAACTAGAAAAATCCTTCGATAACAACATAGATATACTCTTCTTCAAGATACGCACTTTGAGCAATATTGCATCCCAAATTACAAAATATCCAGAATGGACAGATTTGACGACAGGGAGGTGGCGTTTTGCCATTGCAGCCACACCCATTCTTTTCGCTAACTTGAGCCGACCGTCACGCCGAATATATTGAGTATTGATATTAAAACCGAGAGGGGCCAGCTTCATTGGTTAACTTTCTTTCGGCTTACAATCCCTTGTGAAAACAGGATCTTTTTGAAGATACTCTAAAATTTAATCAACGAAAATCATTCCTCAACACTATGCAGGAGATTAAACCGTAAAATACATCATGGTGCAGGGTTGGGCAACCGCAACGGTAAATACTAAGAGCGCACTGTGATAGGTCCTTATTCAGCTCCGGGTTAAACCCAAAACCCATTTTGGAACCCAACAGGGGGGGAATATTAGATATCGCTATATTTTCAAACTTAGCTTGGGAACCAGAACTTAACAGTATTCGAACTGAGTTGACCATAATCCGGTTTCAATAACATTAAATGAAGGGCAAAACGCCCAAGTAGCAGTTATTACCATATAAAAAATTGGGATGGATTCCAGACCTCCCTAGAGAATGCACTCTGCGCCCTGAAGCTTTTAACACAACAGACGAATCGACACTGCTATAGCACAATTTGAAACTTACATTCTAGAACCCAACCCAGCAACACTATCAGAATGAAAAACCAGCACCTCCCCATAACAAATTACCCAAATTCATCAAAGACAGAAAAAAAGAAAACGGGCCAGGGCTATTTACCAAAGAACCCTAGCTGGAGAACACAAAACAATAGCAAACAATAAAACTTAAAAGGGTCGATTAATCAGTATAAAAACGACAGATGGGGAAAAAACTCTTAGTCAACTGGGATCCAAAAAGACCCTATCAAATCTTGGAAATTAATAAAACGCATTAAAAAATGAAAAAAAAATTTTAAACCAACCGTTTCCCACGGAACTAGGGGAAAAGATAGCAGTGTCGACAAAGCCCAAGCCTTTGCAGACACTATGGAAACTAATTTCAAACTAACGTACACCCTGACGATAAAGGGGACGCTGGGGCTTGAAAGAAATACGAGAAGATTACTTAGAGAAGTAGATAATGAATCATCCGTCCCACCCCCTTTGGAAAAAAATGAAAGTCCTAATAAAAACCCTCAAAAAAAAAAAAAATCCCCAGGACATGATGAAATATCAAACGAACCCTCAGACACCCTTCCGGAAATACAACTAACTTCATTTGTAAACATAAAAATAATACAATAAAATGAGATTTTTTCCCAAGGGAGGTGGCGAACCCATCATAGTTATGATCCCCAAAAATTCAAGAATCTCACCTTCCCCAGAACTACGTTCCCTATTAGCCTAGTTTTCAGTGTTGGTAAATTACTAAAAAAAATAATTCTGAAAAGGTTTTGAGGTGGAGCCAGGGAAAGGAATGTCCTGCCAGATTGCCAAGGCTTTAGAAGGAACTCAACCGAGTTACAGGCCCTTAGGGCTTGTGGGAAAATGCGACTACAGAACCAAAAAAAGCACTTGTAAATTATTACTGTTAGACGTAGCCAAAGCTGACGCGTTTGGCACGAGGGAATGATAAAAAAACTCCACGCTTCCACATACCCGGGGCCCCCTTAGATTATTGCTTCCTTCCTATCAGGCAGGACCCTTTCCGTCAAAGTTGAAGATGATTACCCGAAATGAATATTGCAGCCGGGGTTTCCCCAAGGTGCGGTAATTTTCACCACGCTGTATGAATAATATCTACATCAAACATTCCTCAATTCCCGATAATAAAAACTCCGTTATTCGCAAAAGAGACTGCGTGTTCTACTCTAGGGAAAATACCTCAGTACAAAAACCCGCAAAAAAAGCGGGAGGGCTGAGCCTTTGCTAGAGGGAAGATAGCCTATAAACTCCAATAAATCACAAGCTATTCAATTTTGGGGAATTTCCGATACTCCCCGGGAAAAAAAATTACAATAAACAACAATGAGCTCGATTGAAAACCGATGGTAAATACTTTTGGAGTCACTATTGACAGTAAACCAAAAATTTGGAAAAAATCACATAACAAAATTGAGATTTCAGCCACCGTCACAAAAACCCCCCACCCATTTTTTAATCGAAAAAAATAAATTGAATCTTGAAAATAAACCCTAATATACAAGGAGTAATTGACCTGTCATAACGTACGCTTCCAGCAGTCTGGGGACATGCTGCTCACTCCAAAATGATCATTCTGGGAAAGGCGAATAAACTAATGGGGTGCTAACCAAGCCCGTGATATGTTAGCAATGAAACTCTCAGATCGGATCTTAATCTCAAAGAGATATCCAAAATCATTAAGGAAAAAAATGAAATCCTGTTTTACAAAGCGGAAATTCATAGTAATATTCTAATAAGAGAATCCGTAGATTACAACGCGGACGACCCCTCTCGGTACAAGAGACCTAAGACATCCATCAACTGATGGGAAAAACTCTTAAAATGTTAATTAAAAAAAACTTCCATGGAAGTCAAAATCACTGACTCTAGCAACTTTGAGAGTCGCAAATAATAGTCAGAAATCCTGGATACACATCGTATATCCAGGATTATAAAAACAAATTTTAGATATCTATATGAAGGGCAAAAAGAAAAAAGCCAAGCTCTAATCTGAGAAAAGCAAAGACCCTAAAGAAAAAAAGAAAAGACATTCAGCATTCAGATCGAGAGATCCCTTTTAGTCGATCGACTTTGCAAGTGAAAGAGTCAAGTAGCTGTTTCTTTTTGACGCCAAATTCACTTCTTTGGAGAGTATTTCTGCCCCTGGGGTCGATACAAAATGTAGCATCGGTTTAAAATTTAAATTTTATGGTAGCTGTTTTCTTCGCTTTTACGCTGGGAAAATATGATCTTCGCCGTTAATAAATCACTGGATTGGGACCAAATAGCTTGCATTGGTGTGGTGGACAACAAGTCACCTATTGAAAGAATTCGGGAAAAAATTACATCGAACGAGGAAGGCGTTTAGTTCCAGAAAAGGTAGAAGCCACCCGGAAGCTGGGTTTAATAAAGAATTAATTCCCCCCTTAGTTCTCATCCTCACCTTACCTCCTATCCTTCGCCGTGCCTGTCGCCGTGACAATCGTTTGACAGCCGAGCTGGGATAACGAGACAGCCAGGCACGAGGTCTACCAAGATTGTGATGTTTAGCTCCACGGAGAGTTATTCACGCATTTGCAACTCGGACTATAAATCGCTGCCACCTCCGCGTGGGGTTGGGGCCACTAAGCTTCGTGGATTAGAAAGCTGAGTGGGTAGGCGGAATCTGAGTTTAGAATTTGTGTTGAGCAGGAATAGGGAACGTTACGGTGTCCTTAAGGTCCGAGTTCGGATGAAAACTGAAGCAGGGTCCTTGCACCGAGGCAGTAGGTTATATGATTTTCAGATTTCGTTGGGGTATCGTGAAACGTAGTTGGGGCTGGAACCCGAAATTTATTATATAAACAAACATTTCCATTGTTCGATATTGGGAGTAGTAGTCATATTTGTTTTTTTATACTTAGTAAAAGAAAGGTTTTTTTTTGAACGTTTTGCTGTAAGAATAATTATTACCAGTAGTTTTGTTTCATATGCGTACCGTTATATATAACGCTGATTTTCAAATAACTTTTCAAGCATTTAGTTTCAATAATTTGTTTTATTAGTTACAACGTCCCTGTAGAGAAAAATATTGATACATATTTTGAATCTCTTTTCATTCCAAAAGGAAGCAATAAATATATTATATTTGGAATCGTCATGAACGATAACCACGAAAGTACTGTAATTTCTCATATACCAACTCAGGAGGGCTCCGGCTTCGGCACTTGAATTGCCCACGATGGCTAGCCGAAGGATTTGGGATCTGATACAAAACGCCAAGCCCGGAAAGCTTACATGGCGCCGAGCAACGTGGGGCAAATGTGGGCTCCTTTGGAGACGAGGTCCACGAACCAGGTAGGAAGTAGAAATAGAGAGTCAGGGATGAATTCTTTGGGTTTGATCGTTTCACGCAGAATAGAGATATAAATAATATAAGGAGTTTTACGGAACAAAATCAAATAAATTCAGATTTTCTTGTAAATGAAAAACGGGAATAAAAATCCGTCGGGTGAAAATTTGTCAAGAATTCGTGGAATAGTTCTTGGGGAAATCCTGCAGATAATCTCTGGGGTAGAGATAGGACCCGAAATTATAGTACAGAGTTGGTAAGTGGAGAAAATGAGTTTTGAATGACATGCCTAGTTCTCAAACAGACACAACGGTGACTTTGCCACCAGAACAGAGGGTCAGTCGAATAGTCCGTTAAGACCACTATATGGCTCTTCTCTGATTCTTGAGCCAGAAGAAAACCAGAATCAATGGCGCCCTAGAATAAATTCAAATGTAGCTCCAGCCCCAGAGATGCGAGACTTATTTTCAGAAAACGTAGGTTTGATAGACAAGGTTTTGTTAGGAATAGCCTTCCTCAAGAAACTCTTTGCTGAGAACATAGATTCAGGTAGGTATCGTTTTGTTCCGAATGGCCCTCCCAGGGAAGTACAGAGGTAAGGGACTCTGATCGAGAGACTTGCAGCAATACTACCGCAGAGTCTAGGAATAATAATGTTAATAGGCAGAGGTTACCTACATTTTAGGGTTAGACACAGAAAATCCGAGGATTTTCGTAAATAAAAATGATTGCAGAAGTGTGAGATATCCTGCGATGAATGGGACTCATTTTGAGGTACCAATTCGAAGGGGACGCGTTGACATGGATGAATCACTATGCTGCGATCACAGTACAGTGGACTTCTTTATAAATAGGTTCCTGGGTCGGTTTGATAACGGAATTGTTGGCGCGACTAACGAGCAGTTACTCGGAAAAGTCCAACAAACAAACGAGAAAGTTGATGTATAAACTGATACCTCCACAAATTAGAGTCTATTTACGTGACGAGTAATCAGAGACATTGAGCAGCTGATTGTCCTAGCGAACAGTATTGGGGTGACATCTCAATGATTCCTGCGAAAAAGCAGTTTAAGTAGAAACGTGGAATAAATTCAAATGTGGTCCATAACGTACAGGGCAATAACCAGGTTTATCGCCCGCCACAGATGAACAGAAACCGCCAAGGGCAAGATTTTGTCAAGTAGAGAACTCTTACAGAAATACTAATGTGAACCAGAGTTCGAAACTCCGACGGACGTCTAGTCGCGACGGTGAGTCGTCCCGGCTCGCATTGAGTAATAGTCCGGAAATAGTAGTTGGTAGGGATAATATTCATTATCCAGAGCTAAGGAATATGGGAACGGAGTGTTCTCAAATTCAAATGCAAGCCAACGAGGAGGAGAAATTCTCAAGGATTTGTGAGACTCTTGCAAATGATTGTGAGAGGAATAAAATTCGAAAAGAAGAAAACTCATGTCGAGGAATGGTAGAGGATGAGCATGAGAGACTGATATCTTTGGGAGGACTCGAAGTTCAAGGAAAAAAGTTACCCAGAATTCCCGTTACGATTAACGGAAAGTCAGTTCTCGCATTATTATATACCGGGGCAAGTGTAAATTTTGTAAGACCTGATGTATTGGGAAACATGGATCTTACGGGATTACCAAATTCAAGTGTTGTGTAGTTGGGGTGTCAGACGAGCACTAGCCAGAGTTTGGGACATGTAGAATGCAAAATTAAAATAGAAAACCAGAGTTTTAAGATTAGAGCAACGGTGCTCTCCATGCTAAACGAGTCGTTAGTATTGAGTATGCCTTTTTTCCAACAAATGTGATAATCGATGTTGTCCATAATTGCATTTATATGGGAGATGGTCCACGAGTTGTAGTGTCGTGGCAGTCGACCGATAAATTGATGAATAAATCAGAAGAAAATCAAGATGAATTAGTCGGGGTAGAGGAAGATGGTTGCTCGGATTCAGAGGAAGAGGACGAATTAATGGAACTAGTTTTTCGGGACTCGATATTATTGGGCCCGACAGGACGATACCCAGAAAGCTTTAACCAGATTACCACTCTCTACGACGAGGTAATCCAGGCACAAAGCTCAACCCCCAGCGTTCAACGCTTCATCGAACGTTGGTAACGTGCTAAAGAGGTAGAGAATCCTAATGCATACGAGTTTCGGATTCGGAACGAATTTGATTTAATTGAGGGAGTATTGTATTACGTAGGTCCCGAAAGGACACAAAGGAGAGTGGTTATTCCCAGAACATTGTTCCTCCAGGTGATACAAAGGTACCACGATGACCTAGGACACCCTGGAGTGGACAAAACTTATCGTCAGGTAAGCGAGAAGTTTCAGTTTGCGCCGCTAAAAGCCAGAGTGAAGGATTATATGAGTCGATGCTCAGTGTGTGCCACGACGAAAGCCGCGAAACCACAGGCAGAGGCAGGGCTGAGGCCAAACGAACCGTCCCGACCATGGGAAATAGTATCGATTGATGCGATGGGTCCATATCCGATCGGCCCTCGGGGCAACAAATATCTTATAGTTGCTACCGACTGTTTTAGCAAGTGGGTAGAGGCCCGACCAGTCCCGAAAGTAGATGCACGGCAGTTATCGAATTCCTCAGGGAAGAGTGTGCCACCGCTGGGGGTATCCCCAAATAGTCATAAGTGACAGCGGGCGCAATTTGGGGGGAGGTTGTTCGAAAGGTTCTGCGAAACTAACCATATTAGACACAAGTTCAGCGCGGTTCACCATCAGCAGGCGAACCCCGTAGAGCGAAGGGCGCAAGAAATCAAAAAAATGTTTCGAGCCTCGTTATTAAATAAATCGGAATCCCAGTGGGAGATGTGTGTGACCGATATATCATACAATTTACGAATTAGGGTTAATGCGGCGACGAAGATGTCCCCGAGCGAACTTTTATTGGGTTACGAAATCCCAAAGCCAAGGGAGTGGTCGGTCCCTGCGAAAAGAAGGAGACCACCTCGTAATCGTGAGGAACGAGTGGAAACAGCAAACGATAATTCGGAAAATTATCGCATGAAACATTTGCCAAATGCGGAAAACCAACCAATTTCTTTTGAACCGAATGATTGAATACTATGTAAAAATAGCAAAACTGCCCAAAAGAACTTTGGCCCAACGTGAGTGTGGCCGGGCAAATCTCTGAGAAGATAGGTCATCCTGCTACGTAGTCAATGAAGGGTATTGATTGAATGTGCACGTAGACGATATGCGGAAGGCGCCAGAGCCAAGAAGTGGTCAAGCTTACTTGGACCCGAGGCCTGAACCTCTTCCTGGGGAGTATGAGAATGATGATATGGGTTGATCAGTCATTAATATTCCATATCAATATAGTCCTTGTGTAAATAAATAAATTCTTGTATATAACTACCCCTTTCAAACGACATAGTGAGTCGATATAATATAGGTCAGATAGAGTGGTATATAGTAAATCCTTGGAGGAAATGTCTCCTTGCGGTTTTATAGTTAGCTAGTTTTCCTGTTCTAGGGGTAACAATGAAGAAATGAATTTCTTTGGTAGCTAGAGAATAAGTTAGAATTATGCATGTTAGGATAGGGACCTAAAAAAATGTGAGCCCAGTCGGAGTTCGGGACTTGCAAGTGTCCACATGTAATGTAACTGTATTTGAGTGTTGATGATATTAAAGGCGAAAAGCCAATGAAAAAAGCTCTTTTCAGAGCGTCTGTCCATACTAATGCAAGCCGGTATTTAATGTAACTTTTGTTTATTATAAGAAATCTTTGTTTGTTTTCTGTCGCGAATTAACAGCGATCCTTTTAGGGGGGGCGTGTTGATAGTGGGCGCGAAAAGCCTTGAAACGATCTGAGAAAAAAAAATTATCGAAAATTTTTTTATTCGAAAATATTTACTGAATCAAGATTTCTCCAAGCTTATTTGGCTCGATTCATTCCCAAGTCCAAACCGTGCACGGGTAGTCGTGTGGCGAACGGACCAATTTGGGGGCGACGCCGAGAGGGGGAAGCCTACTAGCGTGTTCCGTACTCGACAAAAGTCGAGCGGAAATTTCATTCAGCATTGAAGAAGCATTTGTTCAGTGAGATCTGAACGAGCAACATGTGCTTTGATTAAGGCATGTGAGAAATTCGAGGTATACGTTCAGTGAGATCTGAATAAGAAATATGTGTCTTTATTAAGACAAATTGGAAATTCAAGGCATTCATTCAGTGAGATCTGAATAAGAAACTGCTTTTATTGAGGCAAAATTCGGAATTCTACTCAACTGCGAAGAGTACAGCCGTCCAGATCATTAGATCGTTGATGGCCGTACAATAAAAAGAAGCGATTACAAATGCAATAAGAAATAATGGAGTCATTCTCAGACGAAGGACCCGACGCCTTCTCGGACGAAAGTAGTCGAGACTCCACCGACTCGAGGGGGATCAATAAGCAGACGGAAAATCTGCGACTGGAAGACCTTTTCAACGTGCTAACCGAGCTGAGGAAACAGCTCGACGAAATGAGAAAAGAAGTAACGGAAACACGACGGGAAAAGAGGAGTTGAAGAGGCAACTCCTTACCCCCACGAAACGGCCACCGCCGCGCCCGGAAAAAGGAGCCAAAAGCCAGTCCTGGCCGAAAAGCATGTCCCGGCCGAAAAGCCAGTCCTAGACCCGCCGCAACAAAAGCCAGCGTCAGTACAGGACTCACCACCAAAAAACGAGGACATCATGGAGACGGACGAAAACGTCTTCAAGAAGAGAACCCTCGCAGTCTCCGAAGAAAAGGAGAACGCGGACGAAAACAGCGACGACGAATTCATCACCGTTACCAACAAACAGAAAAGACAGTCGAAACCTGAGACCAAAACAGCTGAAACCAAATCGGCCCCCGTCGCCAAAATGGTCCCCGTCGTGGCCAGCGAAAGCCAAACCATCCTCGTGGGCCCCCCACCCCCAGGAAGCGACCCCAAAAAACCACCCCCAGTCGTCCTTAGAAATAAGGACAAGTGGCAGACCATCTCCGCCGAAATGGCCAGAAGGAAGATCAACTTCCTGAAGGCCAGGCTCACCTCCGATGGACGAAACAAGCTGGAGGGCAACCACGACATTTCTGGAAGCAGGAGGGTATGAATTCTACACATACTCTCTCAAAACAGAGATTCTACTGCACGCGGTGATCCGGGGAATACCGGAGAAGACCAAGTCGGAGGACGTAAAGGAAAGCGTCCAGGATTCATGCTTCACAGTCCTGGAATGTCACCAAATGACGTCGAGGCGAACCAAAAAGGCACTTCCACTGTTCCTAGTGAAAGTACCCAAGTCAGAATCCCACATCTTCACGCTTGACACCTGTGTCATGTTGAAGGTCAGAGTGGAACCTCAACGGCAAAGGACCGGCGGATTCGTCTCCCAGTGCCATAAATGCCAGTGGTTCGGACACGCACAAAGGTGCTGCCATTCCACCCCCAGGTGCGTGAAGTGCGAAGCAGAGCACGAGTCCCGCACCTGCACGAAGAACAAAGAGCAGCCAGCCACCTGCGCAAACTGTGGGGGCCCACACACGGCCAGCTTCAGAGGCTGTCCCAAATTCCCCAAACCCACGACAAGACCCACACAACAACAACAACCAAGACCCAAACCACAGCAACCACCACACAAACAACATCCAACCACCACGGAGGAGGCAGGGACCCAGGAACGCTGTGCCCCAACCTCAAGCACCACAGGCACCACCAAAATGGGGTCCAACAAGGATAACGACGACGTCAACCACAACAGTCAACCAACAACCGTTGGCACTACCTGAGGCGCTCAAGAAGCAACTTCTTAAGCTCTTCAAACAGAGTCAGGCCCCAGGAAATCTTAAATGTTAAGACAACCTCCGAAAGAATTGAAAATCTGCTCCTGGAACATCAACAGCGCACTCACACGCAACGATGAGCTGCACGAACTGATATCCAGAACACGAGTGGACATCATCGCCATCCAGGAAACAGCGCTGAAACCCCAGAAGAACTTCCATCTTACAGGATTCACCTGCTACCGGACAGACAGACCCGGTTGTCGCACCCGCGGAGGCGCAGCCCTTCTAGTAAGAACTGGCCTCGAACAACACGAGGCTGAGAAACCAGAACTGTCTCGAGGCGAAGCAGTCGCAGTAAAAGTGAAAGTCAGACGCATAGGAATGCTAAGAATCATCTCAACGTATATCCCGCCAGGGGAAAATATACAAAGAGAAGACCTAGCAGAACTATTTCCAGACCATCACCCAACTGTAGCCATCGGAGACTTCAACGCGAAGTCACAGACATGGCACTGCAGAAACAACAATCCACGAGGCCGAAATCTGGAGAACTTACTGGCCGACTACAACGACATCCCCTTAACCCCCAAAAAACCATACCCAGACACCTAGACATAGCACTGGTACAGTCCATCCCAGCCAACACCGAGATGGAAGTTTTAGACGAGGGCTCCTCAGACCATAACCCAATCCCACTAACAATAGGGGAGGGAGACGCGGAACCTGAGGAACCAGCTACCCGGAAGACGACCGACTGGAACCGATTCCAAAGAATCATACACGACTCCATAGGACACATCCCACAAATACACACAAAGACAGACCTCGAAAGAGCAACAAAACAGTTGCAACAAACTATCCAGGAAGCCATAGAACGCAGCTCCAAGTCCACCCAAGCAACCAGGTTCAACTTCCAACTAGCACTAACCCCAGAGGTTAGGGAGCTAGTTAGGAGCGGGCGCCGCTTGAAAAAGAGATATTAGAGAACACTGGCTCCCGAAGATAAAAGGAGAATGAACCAGGTAGGCAGGCAACTGCGGCTGGAACTCAAAGCTCACCAAACACAGCAATGGACAAACAGGATGACAGTAATGAGCACAGAAGACAACTCTGTATGGAGAATGCAGAAAGTACTTCGACAAGGCAGAAGGAAACCGTGCCCGCCACTCCACGGAGAGGGGGGCCTGGTCTACACTGACAACGAAAAGACAGAAGCATTTGCGGACGCTTTCGAACGCCAGTGTAGAGACAACCAGGTCAACCAAACCGACGAGGTGGAAGACATGGAAACCCGAGCCTGTCAGACTGTCAGGAGAATAAGACGGATCAATGATGCCGAGCACATCCTTGAACCAACTTCGCCAGAAGAAATCAAGGACATCATCCGAAACCTTGCTACCCGCAAGGCACCCGGACCAGACCAAATCTCGAATAGAGCCTTGAAGGATCTACCGAGAAAAGGAATTGCTGCCTTGACCAACATCGTCAATGCAGTGCTTGGGCTCAGACACTTTCCACGACCATGGAAAGAAGCCACGGTCATCATGATCCCCAAACCCAACAAGAACCATGTGATACCGCAAAACCACCGACCCATCAGCCTCACACCCTCGATGAGCAAGGTGGCAGAACGAGTCATCCAGAGACGATTGGAACCACTCACGGAAGAACTCAACGTTCCACCAGACGAGCAGTTCGGCTTCCGACAAGGACACTCTACGGAAATGCAGGTCCTGAGGATAATGGACTTTGCCGTAACAGGCTTCAACCTCGGCAGGGGACACCACACAGGAGCCTTATTTCTTGACGTTTCCAAGGCCTTCGACAGGGTCTGGCACGATGGCTTAATCACTAAAATGACAGACCTCGGATACCCCACTCCCATAGTGAAGCTGATAGACTCCTTTCTGCGAGGACGGCGGTGCCAATGTGAAGTTGGCAGCGACCTCTCAGCAGTGAGGACCCTAGAAGCAGGAGTACCGCAAGGCGCAGTCTTATCTCCACACCTGTTCTCCATCTACACGGCGGACAACCCAAAGCCTGCTGACAACTTTAACAAGCTAGCGCTGTACGCGGACGACACAGCACTAGTGGCCAGATCGGTGAACGCAACACAAGTAACCCGATACCTGCAAGATCAAGCAGACAAGCTTGAGGACTGGTTCAACCTATGGAAGATCGAGATCAACGCGGAAAAGAGCCAAGCAATACTTTTCACCAGAAGGCGAACAACACCGTCAGGACATGTCATCATGAATAACCAACGAATCCCATGGGCAAACGAGGCCAAATACGTTGGAGTCACCTTGGACAAAAGATTGACATTCAGGAAACACGAGACCGGGGCTCGGTTAGCGAAAGCAGCCCGAAAGAACCCCCCCCAGGACCAGTAACAACATGGACCTCCAGTTAAAACTGCTCCTTATCAGGACCATCCTGCTCCCCATCATCCTGTATGCATCCGCCGCATGGGGTCAATGCGCACAAACATACAGGACCAAGATCCAGCTATTCTTAAACGTGAGCCCAAGAATGGCAGTGAACGCTCCCAGATACGTCCCGACTAGATTCATCTACAGGGACCTGAATGTCAATCCGAACTTCATTGACGACCATCTTCGGAACCACGCCACCGCGACGTTCCTGAAGACGGACACCCACACGAACCCGGTGATTCAAGACATCCACGCGAACCTAAACCTGGACGATCCCAGGTTTAGAGAAAGGGAAAAGTATTTGCGACCAGTCTACCAAAACGACCATCCACCACCGAGAGTAGCCACTCCGGCGGTCAGGTGAGTAACTCAACACAAAACACGTAAGATCAACACACCACATCACACCATAGACTTACACACCCATCAGGTACATCACCACCATGCACACACAGCAAGTCAGGTAAACATACAACAATCAGATAACAAGGGTTTAAAGCACTCAGAGGCTGACTTCATACCACAGGAGGTACGATTTCAATTTCGCAAACGTGCCATTTGCGAGTTGAGGACCGCTCCAAGGAGGAGCGGGGGAGGATGGAAGTGGACAGTAAATCTCGTTCACACATAACACGGAGGGGATTTACTATCGATGGGCGCTCAACCTTAAGGGTGGCATGGTGTGTGTCATTTAGCATTCAGACCAGAGGATTCGTATACAGATTACAACAACGGGCTTAACACGACCAGTAGCGTTTTAATGATACCAGAACGAACCAATGATGAGCCACCAACGGGAATTTTTTAGATGGGCGGAGTCTACGAGGCTATTTCTCCGTTAACGAATACTCGCAGTTGATCGTTCCAGGTGTAAGGGAATTTGCTGCGAAATGGGGACCTAAATGGAAAGTTATAATACAGGATACGAACTCCGAATCAGACGATGCTACGGACATTTACGCCCCCAACATCGAAACAAATAACAAATTTCAAGTTTTGACTGAATTAGAAGAAACCCAGGTTGAACAGAAAGAAACTGTTATATCAACAAAGATGCCAATTCAACTACCCGTTATGAACACCCAAAAGGAAACCAAGAAACCACCACCCATCATTATAAGGGATAAGAAGAACTGGCCGGCCATCTGCCAGCTTCTGAAGAACCTAAATCTCAAATCCGACAAAAACTTTAATGACCATGATGGCATTAAAGTATTTTACAATAATATGGAGACATATAAAAAATGTCTGGAACAACTGGAACACCACAAAATCGAATATTTCACCTTTAAGACGAACACAGGAAAGGAAATGAGAGCCATCTTTAAAGGCGTCACAGAAGACTTCTCTATTGATGATATTACGAAGGACTTAAGAAGCAAGGGCTTCCACCCGAGGGTGGTAGCCAGATTCCAAAACCGAGATAAAACACCGATGTCGATGATTTTGTGCATTGTTCCTGCGTCGGATCTAGCCATCACTAAGATTACATCGATAATGGATGTGCAAGTCAAGTTCGAACACCAGAGGAAGCAAGCTAGAACTGGGCAATGCTACAATTGCCAAAAGTTCGGTCACACAGCGCACACATGCAGATCCACGGCTGTCTGCCGCCATTGTGCAGGCAACCACGAGTCCAGGGCCCATCCCAATGAAGTCAACATTCCATCAAAATGCTCCAATTGTAGTGGGGAACATAAGTCAAACTATCGGGGATGCCCCAAATTCCCGAAGTATGAAAATAAGGAAAGAAATAACACTAGAAGACCCCCTAGACCCCCCCAGGCCTCAGGAGGATACAAATAATGGAAACAAGGCAAAAAACTCAAGGACAACAGAGGATGAATCTCTCAGAGATTTGCTTGCAGCCATGGACGAACTGAGAGAGCTTACATTGAGAAGACCTATTTTAGCTGGGCTCATCCAGCTGAAAAACTGCCAAGGGGCAACTTCACCATCCACCGATTGAACTTCCACCGTCTAGAACTTCAGATAACTCTATCCTGAGGAAACGCACCCAGCTAACTCCCAGTAGTTAGCAACCACCCTCTACTACGATGTTTAATAACGAGATGGAAGAGTAAAAGGGCCAAGCCCTCACTCCCAATGAAATTTGAAGACCCAAAGTCGTTCCAGGTGATCCGTCAGTTTATCCAAAAGTCAAATTGACAGATATCTGACAACTAAACATTTTCGCCGCCAATTGCTGGAAAACGCTCGGAACATCGCAAGCCTTGCCACCTAAAAGCTGTGTGGGGATCCAGTGTCCCAAACGAGCTTCATCGTACCCCCCCGATATAGCCCTCCGACAAAAAAGTCGCCGAGGGGAGCCCCAGGCTCTAGGTCCCCCCAAGGACTGCTGTATATGCTAAAACCGCGTAAACCACTTTTACCCCTTTCCAAGAGTAAAGGGCACCTGAAGACTTCAAGTCAGGTGAGAGCCTTTGTTGTTATTGTTCTAGTTGTTGTTAAGTTGTAGTTCTTTCAGTATGTCTCATGAAACAGTAAATGGGCAGCCGCCCGGAATGCTGAGCCAGGAGCAATTGATTGCTCTTGACTCAGATTTCCAAAGCAAAATTCCGATCTACATGCAACTTCCTTGCATGAAGAAACTCATTCAGGACCAAGTCCAAGCTCTTTTTCTTTCTGAGCAACAATTATTCTTTCAAAAAAATAAAGAAGCTATTGAAGCTCCTTTAATTAAACAAATTCAGGATCTTAAAGCTGAATTTCAGAACTTCAAGTCATCATTTCCCGATCCCGTGAATGGCATAACTTCCCTTCCATCCACTTCCTCTTCGATTCCTTCGAAACCCAAAACCGAACCTCCTACCAAAATAGGTAAACGTACCACTAGAATGCTGGGTGAATTTAGTGATGGTACTAAAGTTACCGGCAGAACGTATTCTCGTGATAGTTCGTCACAGAGTGTGAAATCATCAGAGACTTTAACGCTGGGTCAAAACAGTGAGAAAAATTCTCTTCAAATCAATGTTGCTACAAGTAATAAATATGAATTATTAGACATTCAGGAACCCCAAGTGGGTCCAGTCAATTCATTACATATTCAATCAAATAACTCTGGTAACGATAACCGTGTCGAAAACTCAAACGATGTCGACATGACTTCGAATTTCAACACCACCGACTCCTTCACCAGAAAAAGGCAAAGGAATCGAAGTTCAGAATCCACTCATTCAGACCACTTAAATACGATTCCTGACGATTCTAATAATCAGAACTCAATTTCGGACTCAAACAAAAAATCTGCTAGGGTACCCCCCATCACTTTGAGGGACAAATCCAAATGGATTGCCCTTCTTAAACTGATAAAGGATAATGACATTAATGTAATAAAATCCCACAACATAGTTGATGGTATTAGCATTCATTTAGATAGCCCGGATGCGTATAGGAAGCTCCACAAAATCATGCAAGATAATAAAATTCCACACCATGTTTATACCCTCCAGGAGGATAAACCATTGAGGGTCGTCTTCAGACACGTTCCAACAGAGTTTTCGGATTCTGACATCGCGGAAGATCTTCGAGACCGAGGTTTCGGAGTTCTTTCCGTTGCCAGAATGCGAAAACAGGACAAATCGGCGATGCCGATGGTCCTGGTTACGTGTGATAGAGACAATAAAGAAATTTTTTATGTATTTGAAATTCTTAGTATCAGAGTATAAGCAGAGCCTCAAAAACCGAGGGCTGCTGTTGGGCAATGCTACAACTGCCAAAGATTCGGAAATTCCCAAAAAAATTGTTTTGCTACTCCTGCATGTGTCAAATGTGGTGGTAAACACAAATCCACCGAATGTAAAAAGTCTGCAAATACTCCTCCCAAGTGTGCAAACTGCCAAGGCGGACACACAGCAAGTTATCGTGGTTGCACTTGCTTTCCTAAGTTAAATCGGAGAAATCCACAACCCATGCACGAGCCTAGTCAAAACCAGAAAGATTTTCATAGGCCACGCTCCCCAGGCGCAAATTCAATGCGGCCAGGAGTTTCCTATGCGCTAGTTATGAATCTCAGTAATGAGCAGGTCCCGAAAACCAATGAATCACTTGATGAACTTATGAAACTTGCCAACTTCCTTCAAGCTAACCCGATTGTTGGACAATTGCTGAATTTTAACGTCAACTCACTCCGCAATGCCTGAAAAAGTTATTCCTAGTTCACTATCTATGTTGTCCTGGAATGCCAATGGGCTCAGAGATAAAATTATTGAGCTCGAGGATTTAATTCTCGAGCGAAATCTCGATGTGATCTTTATACAGGAGACCTTCCTAAAGAACGATCCCATTGGCATTCCAAACTACAGGATGTTCAGGGAAGACAGGCTCGGCCACCAAGGAGGTGGAGTCGCGATCATGATTAAATGTAACATTCAACATGAACAAATCGCAATTAATCATGATCGAACTTCAGGCTCCGAGGTGGTCGGAATTGAAATCATGACAAACAGGGATCCTTTAAGACTAATTTCTGTTTACAATCCTCCCAATAACGAGTTAGCGAATGATTTTTTGGAAATGATCATTACTGAAACTAATCTGCCAACTATAGTTGCGGGTGATTTTAATGCGAAACATATCGCGTGGAGCAATTTTAGTAACCGCAATGGCAATAAGTTGAGAAGGCACTGTGATAATTCAGATTATATTGTTGCGGCGCCTAATGAGCCTACTTTCTATGGTCCATATAGACCTGATATTCTCGATATCGTGCTGATTAAAAATTTGCACTGGGTCATATACGTGACCACTCTTCGGGAATTAAGTTCTGATCACAATCCAATAACTATTGAGTTTGGAGAAGACCCTCCAACACAAGTCAATCGCACTTACAGAGTCACGAATTGGCGAATATTTTCACAAATCCTCGAAAACGAATACTGTGCCCCGGAAATTATTCCTACTCCGGTCGAACTCGACGCTGCTGTAGAACAATTTGAAAATACTATCATCAGTGTTTTAAATAACAATTTTATTGGAGTGCCAAGCACGAACACTTCACATAACGTTCTCCCTAGAGAAATCAAGGAGAAAATTAGGGAAAAAAACCGAGCTAGGCGTAGGTACCAACGTACCCTAGCTCGTGTTGATAAGATTTTGTTGAATCGCCTCGTTATGGAAGTAAGATTCGAAATTTCCAAATTCAAAAATGAGAAATGGTCAAGTGCACTTGAAGAAGTGGATCCACAAGATCCAACTTCAATGTGGAAAGTTTATAAACGAATAAAAAATAAAAAAACGAATCTACCTCCCATCCATGGTATTGGAGGTATGTGCTACAGCAGCGTCGATAAGGCTCAAGCTTTCGCTGACAAGATGGAGCAACAGTTTCAGCCGAATGCAAATCAGGACGATAATATTGATAGGGATATTTTTGTTGAGGGACGTGTCCGTGACATTCTTCGGAACCATGACAATGACAATATTCGGCTAGCCAATCTTGATGAACTAAAAGGTTTCATCAAGAGAGCTAAAATCAAGAAAGCTCCAGGCATTGATAAAATTTCGAACGAAATTCTTAGAAAAATTCCAGAAACTCAGTTAATTTCGATTCTAAATTTAATAAATAACTCCTTGAAATTACGGTATTTCCCAAAAAGATGGAAACAGGCTATTATTGTCATGATTCCGAAACATGGTCAGGACTCGTGTATTCCGCAAAATCATCGTCCTATCAGTTTATTGTGCAATGTTGGCAAGCTGGTTGAGCTCATCTTCGCAAAGGCTTGAAGAAGGGATAGAGGATAGAAATGTCCTGCCTGATATTCAGTTTGGTTTTAGACAAGCTCACTCTACCGAACTTCAAGCGCTCAGACTCGTTGAAAATGCCATCTGTGAGCTTAACAAGAGCCATTACGTCACGTTTTGCTATTAGATATAGCAAAAGCATCTGATAGAGTCTGGCACTATGGTCTGTTATTCGTTAGAGACATTTGGCATTCCGCATGGAATGATCAAATGGCTGAGTTCTTCTTGAATGACAGAACATTTCAAGTAAGAGTTGAGGGCTCCTTGTCTACAACCAGGGAAATCCGGGCAGGTTCCCCAGGGCGCAGTATTATCTCCACTGCTTTATAGCATTTATACATCGGATTTTCCCACTTTCGGAAATGTGAAGTCTTCGCTTTCGCCGATGACACCGCTCTTTGGCCTATTTCTAGGCACCAAACCAAGCGGTTTTGTACTTACAAAGTTCGATTGACACACTTCAACAATGGTTATTGGATTGGAAATTCAGGTTGAACGGCGATAAAACCGGAGCTATTCTGCTTGGTAGATTCCGAACTGTTCCTGAGGACAAGGTAACGATTGATGATCACGAGATCGAGTGGTCAAATGAGGTCAAATACCTTGGTGTGAAAATAGACCGTAGACTTACGTGGGTTCCGCACATCAAAATGATCAGACAAAAATTCGAAAACGATTAGTTATGTTTTTTCCTTCTGTTGCTCGAGATAGCAAACTCAATCTCAAAATAAAATTATGTTGTACAAATCGGTTTTCAGAAGCACCATTTTATATGCTTCTGCGGTCTGGGGTCATAGTGCCCACTCAAATATTCGAATTCTGAACGGGCCCAGATGAAGTTATTGCGGATGCTAATAAATGCCCGTGGTACGTCCGAATAATACCATTTAGCGACCTCAATTTTAGAAAAATTGAGGATGAAAATTTGGGCAGAAAACGTGAGGTATTTGCCAAGGCAAACATAAAAAATCCTCCAATCAGAGAAGCGGTCGATTATCTGGCCGATAACCCTCTAGATACAAAAAGGCCTAGGCATATACCTAAGTGCCAACTTTTGAACTTTTAATCTGGCGCAATTTTAAGCCATACACCAGAATATTATACATAGCTTTGCTATGTATAAACTCCTCTTAACTCAAATACGTTGATGTCATTATCCTTTGGAAGGGTAAAAGGGCCAAGCCCTCACTCTAAACACAAATTCACGGACCCAAAACAATCGTTCCAGGTGAGAGTTACCGAGAGTCGTCGCAGTTCTGAAAACGTTCTATACTCCGTCCGACCATGGCTGAAATTCCCGAAATATCGAAAAAGATGCTTTCGAACATGATAGCTGAAGCAATAAAAAAGGAAATCCAAAAAGTGGATGAATCTTTAAAAAAAGGAAACCAAGAATTCTTAAGGCAACGCGACTTCACCCTCAGCGAGGAGCCGACCCCAGGAACATCCTATGACGAATTCAAAATTCCAAACAAACGTTCCAAAATCGTTAGCAAAATGGACACAAGCCCCCCAATTGTGGTGCTTAATAAATTTCAAGTTCTGGCTGAACCGGAACCCATGAAAATTATGGAAATAGCTTTGGATCAACAGAAAACTGTAAAACCAGTGGAGATACCACAACCAATGCCAATAAAAGATCAAAACATAAGCCAGACGAACAAGCCACTACCAATTTTGAGACCGCCCCCCTTAGTAATAAGGGAGAAAAAACACTGGCCAAGAATCAATGAGACCCTCAAGAGCCATGGTATAAGGTCCGATAAAAATTTTAACACCAGAGATGGTGTTAGAATGATTTTACCAACTATGGAGATGTTTAACAAATCCAAGGACATTATAGATCAACAAAAAATTCAATACCACACGTTCAACACACCAACAAATCGCGAAATACGTGCGATCTTCAAAGGAGTTGCTGAGGATATCGAACCCGATGTTATAGCCAAGGAACTTCAAGACAAAGGCTTCGACCCCGAATAGTAGCACGTTTCAAGAACAATAAACAACAGAGTATGCCATCATACTGCTATCGTACCAGGGTCTCAAGTCAAGATAAAGGAGCTGAAACAGATCTGTAACATAGAAGTACGCTTTGAATAAAAAAGAAAAAAAGGACTGGACAATGCTACAATTGTCAACGCTTTGGGCACAGTGCCTACAATTGCAAGGCGGAACCGGTTTGCAGGCACTGTGCTGGCCATCATGAATCGAGGGCCCATGAAAAGGACGCCGAGGGACCCAACAAATGTAGCAATTGTGGGGGCCCACATAAATCCAACTACAGAGGATGCCCTGATTTTCCTAAAGAAAAAAAGGATGAAAAAAAGTACCCACCACCTCCCCCCAAGCGTGTGAGGACACCCAGAGGAGATAACAATAATACCGGAACACCTGAGAGCTCAGCCCTCAACGACCTACTTACAGCGATGAATGAACTAAAGGACTTAATCATTAGGAGACCGATTTTAGCTGGACTAATCCAGCTAAAAAATAGCCAAGGGGCAATAACTTCGCCATCCTCCGATTAAACTTCCTCCGTATAGCAGCATCAGATGACTCTGCCTGAGAAGTAAGCTAGTCTCAGTACTAGTAGGGTTTCATTATACATAACCAGTTATGTGTAATATCCCATCAACTTCAACTACGTTGAAGCCCCCGCACGATGGAAGAGTAAAAGGGCCAAGGCCTATCTCCAAATATAATTCATGGACCCAAAATGAAAAAATTAAAATCGTTCAGGTAGATCAGTCAGTTAATCCAAATGTCAATTTGACAGATTTCTGACATTAATATTTTTCGCACCGCAAATTGCTTGGAAAAGCTCGACAACGCTAGCCTTCCTACCACAAAGCTGTGTGGGGACCCAGAGTCCCAAACGAGCTACTCCGAAACCCCGATTCAGCCCCTTCGACAAAAAAGTCGTTGAGGGGAGCCCAGGTCCAGCCGACGCACCCCAAGGACGCTGTCTGCTTAAAACTGCGTAACCACTTTTATTTCGAATATTTTAGTGCCTAAGACTTGGTGAGAGCCTTTGTTGTTGTGTTAAACCCGGGAGTTTATTGTTGTTTCGTTTAGTAGCTAGTCCTTTCATTATATGTCAATTGATACAATAAACGGGCAACCGCCTGAATGATGAGTCAAGAGCAATTGGTTGCTCTTGAAATAGATTTCCAAAAAAATTCCAATTGTACATGCAAGTTCCTTTGTGCAAAAGTCATCAATGATCAAATTCAAGCTCAAGTTCAAGCTCGTTGATACAAGATTAAAATCTGAACTTCAAATTCATATCCAAAAAAAATACTGAGGCCATTCAAGGACCTCTGTTCAAACAAATTAATGATTTAAAACCAAACTTAACCATTTGAAACAACCTTTCCTGATCCCAATGTGAATGGCACAACTCCTTCAACTCCTTTCCGCTCCTGCTTCAAAACCCTTCGAAACTGAACCTCCTAGGGAGCTACTTCGTTCCAGCAGAATGACGATGGAAGTATGTAATGAAACTTCCAAAGGAAACACATCGAGAGACAGTTCGCCAAAGCTAAATCGTCTTCGGATATTCCAACCTGGTCAGGACTAAAGCAAATTCTTTGCTTTCTAACATCCCTATAAATAACAAATACGATATCTTAGAAATCCAAGATCCTCAAGGGGTTTCACTGAACCACTTGAAATTCAAAATTCAAATTCAAATAATGAAATAAGTTGATATTCCAATGATATTGACATGCCTCATATTCAGTGATGCCAATTTGCGAGTAATTACTGTATTTTCAAGTATTTTCACTTGACTTGCAGAAGGCAAGTAATGGCATTTTGTGAGATTTACTAGTTTTGTGAGGATTTTGAGAGTAATTCTGCAATTGAAAATGCTGTTGGTATTGATAGTTTGGTAGAGGACGCCAATGAAAAATTGTCTGGTGTTTCCTGTTTTCGTGGACCCGTGGTAAATAGATGTTCTCTGTGCTAATATCTATAATCAAAGAGAGTCTTTACCTCTTTGATCTATAATCTACACCCATGACACATTTGTGACATTTGACATTTGATATTTGATGCTTAATTTTGTTGCTTTGGTGATTGACAATTTTGTTTTGACACGCGAAATATAAAATAAAAAATATGTTTGAAGTTAACTTAATTCAACTGAACCACAGAATGATTTCTAGTCCTAGTGTGTTGAACTATTATCATCAATTATCGATAGTAGTTGATGAATAGATAATCGATGAAAATAAAATATTTTTTTTTCTTTAGTTCAGATTATATTCCCATGTGATGATTTTCCCAACCCATTTATTATGTATTTTTTGTTATTCGCCAAAAGATAGAGTATATATTTGTTTTATTTATTTAATTCATTTATTTCACGATGGGTGGAATCAAAAAGATCACCATTTCCTCCCTGTTAAAACCATCCTAAGTGCCATGCGTAGGTTAACTTATTTTTTGTTAAAAAATACAATAAAAACAAACCGCAGATTTATTAGGGATAACTTTGACAAACCATAGAATTGTAATGATAAAATATACTGTATATTATAATTACATTTCTATGGTTCAAACCGGAACAAAAATTAATGGTTAGTTGATACTATAAAATTATAAATCAAGTAGTTTATCAATTCAGGATTCATAAAAAAATTTTGGAGGATTTTCATTATTTTTGGAGAAAATTCGAGATTTTTGCCACGCTTGAGATTTTGTACAATTTTATTGGCAACACCGCCATATTCATACCGCTACTCGCCAAAAGCGCCAAAGAAAAAAAGTCCTGATTCATTTTTTGGCCCTGAAGAACCTATTAATGGCTCTGATAATCAAACGAATTCAACTCAAATAAAAAAAATTTTTCCAGGGTACCCCTCATCACTTTAAAAAAACCAAATGGGTTGCCCTTTAACAAATTGATGAAGGATAATGACATTGTCCCACAAAATTTACAACATAGTTAGGATTAGTATTCACAGATACCCGATTATAGGAAGCTCCACAAAAACCGCAAGCAAAAATATACAAATCAGCATACCCTCCAGGAGGACAAACCCTAAGGGTTGTCTTCAGG